>LPNX010721513.1:303433-442348 GCA_001517045.1 Pseudotsuga menziesii | reverse complement strand
CCCCCCCCCACACACACCCCCCACAAAAGTCAATTTTGGACTTTGGGGGCAATTATGAACCCCCCTCATAGAAACTTACATGGGGGGTTTTTAACCCCCCTTGTTAACCCAAAAATCCCCCACACAGCTCTCAATGGCCTACACCACCCAATGAAACCATCTCATAATACTCATTTCACTCCATAAGACCTTCCATGACCTTCCAAAGAGCCCAAGGATGAAGAAAAGGGCTAAAAACCCCAAAAAAGATCCCAAAATAGACCCCCAGGAGCTAAAGCCCTCAAAAAAGGGCTAAAACCCTGAAAGGGGCTAAAGTTAAGGAAAAAGGGGCTAAATCCTTAACCAAGGGCTTAAAACCCTAAAACCCCTTGGAAAAACTATATAAGGAGGGTGGGGGGTCACTCTCAAAACACTCCTCATTTGCATATTGTTATGCTTCCCGTGGATGCTTTGAGACCTCTTGCTCTCAAACCACCCACTCTCCCTCTCTTCCATTTCCATTTCTCCAAGCCATTGCTCCCCAACCAAGAGATAGGTGCTCCCATGAGCTAGGGCATGGTGGCCCATTTCCACCTAAGTGAGGTATAACTTATGTTTATGCATGTTTATTTGCTTATTTTGTTTCCTAACCAATATTTTCATTTGCAGGTTGTTTTCATGGTAGTATAGGTTTATTTTGCAGGTTTTGGAGGTAGAACCCTAACCCACTATGTGAAGAGGGGTTCATAAGGGCTGCATCTCCACATTTCTTTCTATTATTTTCTCTTAGATGTAGTTTACAATAGCTACCATTTACTTGTTCTAGTGTGGCTTAGCTTAGTTTCAATTTGTAGCTCTGTTTTTACTATTTACCATTCTGTTTTTTACTATTTTCTAAGGGTAGAAACCTACCCTTGTGCCCTATAGGAACAAGGGAGCCATTTATGCCCCTGTAGTGAGGATAAATTCTCACTACAACTTTGGTGACTCCACTGGGGAGGAGGGAGACTCAAACTTCCTTTGTTTAGAGTATGACGGCAAGGCGGACCAGGCAGCAAATGAAACTTCACTCATGGGAATGGGATCATAGCTGTAATACCAGGAATGTCGGTGCAGATGGGAAATACTTGGAGGAGGTGGACACTTTCGATACTGATGGGATCCAAGGAAGATATATTATAGAGTACATCTTTGGCGACTCCCCTGGGTCAATCCCACAAGATCCCTATTCAAAAAATTTCAAGTTTTTCAAGTTTTTCAGTTTTTACCCTAGTTTTCAAAAATGTTCAGTTAGATCTATTTAAATATGCTTTATTTCTTGTTTTTTGTTAGTGTCGAAGACTCTTCTAGGACAAGCTGAGTCAGACTGACCCAGTACCAGTTACTGTTGGCCAGATCTGACCCTGCATCACAAGAAACACCCCTTTCTGGATTATGTCACTCTTATTGGGGGAAAAGGTGAGACAAGTCACATTTAATTCACAGACAGGCACACCCAGGGCGCACTTAATCCTCAAAGAGGTGCAACTTCATCCCAGAAGATCAAGTTGCGGCTGTTTTGGCATTTTGTGTGACCCCTTCGCTCATTTCTGAAAAAATCTCGCGGCCCCCTCATGGGATTTGGTCAGAAATATGCGGCCTTTCACACAAAAGTTGTTTTTCAGTTTAATTAGCAGTAATTTCTAGTTTTATAGGACTGTTAGTGCATCCCAACCACCTCTGTCCTCCATGACAGGTCTCTTTTAATTCCATTTTTAAGTTTTTGCAAATCAATCAATGAACAATGTGCATATGCTAATCCAATCACTAAGGCTTAATAAAATCAACTAGTCTAACTAAAAGTAACATAAAGTTAACCATCTTACTTCCCCCTTCCTCCTCTACCCATTCATCACCCTTCGGGGTATTCTAGGATACGACGAAGAGACAGCTCGTATAGATCTAGGCACTCCATGGCATTTTTCCTAAACCACTAAAGCCAGGTGACCTGGAAGGTACAGGGGGTAGAGAAGGAGGGATTCTCATGGTGCTAAGCATCCTCCCTGCTTGACAAACCCAGGACTTGGGAGGTGACCTAAGGATCTATGGATGGGACTAGTCCCATTGTGTTGAGAGCCCAGAACCTTCTCTTGGTTGAAGAAGAACACCACTGAGAGGCAGACATTTAGTTAGGCCAACAATTCAGGGTTAATCACTACATTTGCTTACAAATTTCTGTTTATGTTTGCATACCAAACCATGATGTGAACTCTACCATGAATTCATAAACCATATTGCAAACCAAATACTAGAACAAGCAAGCAAACCAACACACCATACCACATAATTAACCTAACTCAGTTCATGACGCTGAGTAAGCCTTAAAATTTACCAAATTTACACTAAGTTCAATCAACTCTACAGTCTTGGAGGACATAAGTCCCCGACTTCTTCAACCATGGCAAGTACTTGGGATTTTCCCAGAAACTCATTGTGAGGAGTACCACAGGAACCCCAAAGTAGCTGGCCGCTGAGAGGAATTTCCAAGTGAAACAGGCAACGACCCGTTCCAATTGAGTAGAAATGCCCATGAGGAACAAGCCAAGCGTTGTCTTCTAGCAATCTTGGTGGCTGAGAGACCACCTTCAGCCAATGAAAATCCATTGAAATTGGGGTCCAAATTTCATACCCACCAGTTTCATACACACAAGCGAACACAATTCATCCTCCATGATATTCTCACGCCTAAGAGGCAAACCACCACCATTTGGAACACTCAGTTGGCACCATCGTAGCCGTTCTCAGCAATCTCCCACACCATCAAAGGTCCACACAGCCTCTGATTCTGATTTAGACCCATATCAGTCTAGACCAGACCTCCACACCGCACTGTCAAGCCCCGTGACAAGTGCAAACCCGGATCCATTTTTTGGTCTAACCTTAGCAAGTGGACCCATGACCACATCACAACCAGTCACCCACAACGTGGCAAGTGGTCCAAGCATAGTCATGCAGACTATCATCATCCAATTTCCACCACCCATAGTGACAAGCCAAGCTGGTCCAGTGGCCACACATGGGGGCAGTGCCCCCTCCATGCACATTGTTCCACCTACCACATAGGGGGGCAGTGCACCATCCACCCACATTGCCCCTACCACCATACAGGGGGGAAATGCCCCCGCTACCCACACCATCCCACCCACAACAATTGGGGGCATTGGCCCATCCATGATGGTTCCACCACAAGCACTCCCAGCCATGCAAATGCATTATGCACCTACAAACCCCACTCCCATTGCAGCCCCATCCCACATCAACTTCGGGTCAAATTTGCCATTCATGGCTCGTTTGAACTTGCGTGACTTGGCTACATTGATGAATGACCCCATCCATCACCAAGATTTTTTGCAACCCATGCCAACTAAGCTGCCTTCAGACATCCCAAAGTTTGAAGGCAAAGCCAGGGAATGTCCCCAAAATCATATAATGACATTCCATCTATGGTGCTCATCTAATAGCATCGTAGAAGACACCATCAGGTTGATGTTGTTCCAACGCACCCTTATAGGTGCTGTGACCAAATGGTACATTGAGATGCCACAAGCCAAGTACTTTGACTTTAACTCCCTAGCCTTCATGTTCCTATAGTATTTCCAACTCTCTGTTAGATATGACAAGGGAGTGGAGATCCTGTTATCCTGTCACAAAAACACTGCCACTCACATTACCGATCATATCCATGAGTAGCGGTGACGTCGTAGCTTGTGTAAGATCCAAATTGATGATAGGATCTTCTTGGATTGGTTCCTCAAGACTTTTCTCCTACCCATCGCAAAGGACGTCACATCTGAATGTCCCCAATTTGAAGAAGAGGCCATACTGAAGGCCCAACAATTTGACCTCATCTACGCCCAGTCGGGATACTTGTATACCGTCATCCCAGATGCTCCCCATCCAAGTACCTCTTACTGCGATGCACCGGGGGAATCCCATGTAGTGGATGACATTATAGATTCAGTCTCTCCACAACCACTGCCTCGACCAGCACCACCTATTGTTGCACCACAACCAAGCAACACTGCTAATGTTGCTTACCAAAACCAAGCTCCAGACTATGCTAGAATAATGTCTCAATCCGGAGCAACAACTTCCTATGCAAAACCTGTGCCACCACAATAGGCTCAAGCTATGGCTAGGCCATCACGACAGTATGTGGGGAAAATTCCCACATTCATGGCACCGCCACCCCCACAAATCTACTATGCACCACCAGTGCAACAAGTCCAAGCCCCTGCCCCCACTCAACCCACTCCGTTGGGACAAGTGTTTGCACAGCAAAACCGTCCCAACCAACCTTCCCCCAACAATCAACAAGGGAAAACTAGAAATAACCATCCCCGCAACTAGGGAAACAACCAACCACAGGGAGGCGGTCAACAACCAAACCCCCCCAACAATGCCACAGCAAATTAGCCAACCCAGAATTCCCCGCGACCAAATGCACCAAGGTGCAATGCCCCATTGCACAAAAACCAACCATGCACACTCTATGAGGTCTATGGGCACTATACATTTGAGTGTCCCCTCATGGCTCGCACAAAGTAGGCCATTCGAAACAAGGCCCAATAGGCTTCTAACACCACAAACCAAGCACAACCCAACCCAGCACCATAAGGACCTCCTCCCATGGTGCTTCAAAACCCACTACCATTCCAAGGATTGGTGGCAACTGCTACCCCTCCCCAGGCCAATCCCAATGCTCCGGGGACACTGCCCATGGTCGAAACAGGTGTCCACCACCTGATGACCATGACCACTGAAGAGGTCAACTTACAAACTAGATGAAACCAATACGGTACCACTACCGAACCTGTTGACTCATTAGCAGCATCTACAACCAACCTACCTCTCTAGTTACCCCCATTCCCATGCCCCCCCATACGCGGAATCACCAATAATGCCATAGCTAGAGATGCAGTCAGCTATAGCGTTGTGGATGATTTGGCCCAAATGCCAACCATCGTGTCCGCTCTTGAGGTACTTAAAATGTGCACAATGCAACGGAAATCCCTACTAGCCGCTCTAGGGGCAGTAAACCCCTCCGATTCCAAATTAATCACATTTGATACGAATAATGGAGAGTTGTGCATGGTGCATGCATGCCCTCCACTATCGCCTTCCAAATCCTCGTGTCCATCCAAAACTTGGTTGTGCATCGATGCATAGTGGATGAGGGGGAATCCAAGTGCGTCATGTTTACCTTGGTTTGGCAGAATCTTGGATCACCAATTCTACAACCATCTTCCATGACTCTATGGACTTATGATGGACATCCCACTAAATCCCAAGGAATCCTCCCCCTTGTCCCCATCACGTTAGCCGGGAAGATAGTCATGATCAACATCGAGGTCATCAATGCTCAACTGGATTACAACCTCCTCCTTGGGAGAAGTTACATGTACGTCATGTGAGTCATTGCGTCAACTGTCTTTCACCTCATGATGTTCCCCCATGAAAGGAAGATTGTGATGGTTGACCAGCTCACCTACCACGATCCGCAAGGGTTAACAGCACCTGCCAATGTTATCCCTACCATCACTACCATTGAGCCACAAGGGGTGACTGCACATGCTAATGTCATCCCCATAACCAACACTGTGGTTGAAAACACACCAGCTTCCCCACCATTGAATGTGGGCCCTGGGTTTTTTACCAATCCCACCATGATGGATCCTTTCTCGTTGGTGTCACCACCACCGACACAAAACAAACTGCAGAATTGTGCATGGTCTCATCAAGCACCACTATACCCAAACAGCAACCGTAGTCGCAGCCGTAACCCCAACCACAACCACAACATCATCTGCAGCTGCAACGCCAACAACAGCCGCAACATTACCCATAGTAGCAGCATTACGTGCAGCCGCAACGATAACCTCACCCCCACATGCAACCAACTCAGATTTTTGTGGGCTCATCTCCAGTCCACACAATTCCCTTCCTCCTTCCCCCACTTGGTGTCATGAGCAAGCCAGTCATGGCCACCTTAAGCCTACCCAACTTTAGGTTGGGGATCTTGGTGTGGTATCTAGGTCCACCAGCTCAACCAAGAATCCCCCAGGTTGTGTTAACTCTAGTACAACCTATTGCAGTTGAATCTCACCCACCACCCAGTCCGCATAAACCAATCGCCGCACCTGCACCTGCACCATCCCAACCCAAAAGGGCTAGGGGAAAGAACACCAAAGCCACCGCAGAACCACGATAAGTCCCACCTCCCAGGTTGTGTTAACTCTGGTACAACCTATTGCGGTTGAATCTCACCCCCCACCCAGTCCGCATAAACCAATCGCCGCACCTGCACCTGCACCATCCCAACCCAAAAGGGCTAGGGGAAAGAACACCAAAGCCACCGCAGAACCACGATAAGTCCCACCTCCCAGGTTGTGTTAACTCTGGTACAACCTATTGCGGTTGAATCTCACCCCCCACCCAGTCCGCATAAACCAATCGCCGCACCTGCACCTGCACCATCCCAACCCAAAAGGGCTAGGGGAAAGAACACCAAAGCCACCGCAGAACCACGATAAGTCCCACCTCCCAGGTTGTGTTAACTCTGGTACAACCTATTGCGGTTGAATCTCACCCCCCACCCAGTCCGCATAAACCAATCGCCGCACCTGCACCTGCACCATCCCAACCCAAAAGGGCTAGGGGAAAGAACACCAAAGCCACCGCAGAACCACGATAAGTCCCACCTCCCAGGTTGTGTTAACTCTGGTACAACCTATTGCGGTTGAATCTCACCCCCCACCCAGTCCGCATAAACCAATCGCCGCACCTGCACCTGCACCATCCCAACCCAAAAGGGCTAGGGGAAAGAACACCAAAGCCACCGCAGAACCACGATAAGTCCCACCTTGTGCCATCTGTGAACAACAGGGCTATCCAACTCAAAATTGCCTTGAAATCCCAGTGATCCATGCGCATCTGGATGCCATGGATACAAACGAAAACATCCCCATGGTTGAACTCCCAACCGTGCCAGTAGTAAAGAACAAGGAATTGAGGACAAACCATGCTTGCACCCTTTGCGACTTGTATGGACATTAATCCCACCATTTCCAAGACTTACCTGAGTTTTGAATGGCTCTCCCTGACCTTCGTCACCATTCCCTTGATTCTAAGATCACCTTAATCGAAGAATTTCACCCACCACCTCCTTCATCAAACACCATGTCCATCTACATGATGTCTGTTTCTGTAGACCCTCTTGTCTCCACCATCATTGACGGTCCATTAGACCTGTCTCTTCTGTTGTTTCCCCAGCCACAGCCACAACCTTAGTTGCAACCTCAACCTCAGTTACCAGGGAAACAGTGGGGTTCATTCCCACTCAACATGATCCTTTTCCTTTTCCTTTTCCCTTTCCTTTTCCTACCATCCAAGATCATGAGTAAGTCTATCTTAGCAACCCGCAATCAACAGGATTTCACATTGGAAGATCTTGTGTGGTACCTTGAACCACCTACCATACCCTTGAGGCACCAGTATGTGTTAACTCATGTCCATCCAATTGAGATGATTTTGCACCTAGCTCCAGGTCCATCAAAGACTCCTCTTGTCTCCATGCCTGCCCCTCTTCCTCCAACATATACTGGGGGCAACGCCACCAAAACCATAACCAATACCATTTACATGATCGCTAGCACTAGTTTCCCTTTCGTCTCATCGACTGTGGAAGATCCACCTGATCTATCCCGACACCACTTAGGTAATGACGGGGAGATCTGTAAGACCGCCTTCGGTTTTACCCCATTCCATTTAAACCATAGTATGGAATCGATTCTTCCCATAAAAGACCAGAATCCATCACCCCGCCTTGCCAATGACCTTTGTCTTTGTAAGGGGGCACACCTTTTCATTGAATTTGATGGACAACTCTTGGAGAACCCCCACAATGGGCTCTACCTCAAGAAATTTTATGCTTAAACATCACCAATGAGTCACTTCATTTTCTTTTTCTTGTTTTTCAATGTTTTTCAGCAAAATAAAACATAGCACCATCAGTTGCTTATCAAAAGTCACCTAGAACCTGTTCAAGACACCTCTCACACCTCCGGGATCAAATTTGTATCTAGTTATGAGACCATCATATCATGTTTAATAAGTCAATTTTGGGACCATCTCCCACAAGTCACCTTGATTCATGAGCCATGACATGACGATGCGAATGTCTCCAAACCGGTACTCATATCACACCGCCCGGTCATAACTCATGCGAGCGATCGGGCTGCCACCCATTAAGGATTGTGCTATACTTTTGTTTTTGAATTTATAATTGTCTTTTCCACCACACCTTATGTGGACATATTTGGACCATCATCCATAAACCCTTTGTTTTTCTTCCATGTATTTGGCATAGAACCGTCCTCGGGTCGCTGCCCGTCAAGGACTGTAATTTTAGCTTTTATTTTATTTTTAACGCATAGATTGTCTTTTCTTTTCACCGCACTGTACACAGACCTCTGGACCACTGTCCACAAAATGATTTCTTTCTTTCACATATTTGGCATACAAGTTCCCTCGGACTTGCACTCACATTGCATGTAGTCAAGTTCGTCCACCGCAACACACACACATGCTCTCCTAACCTCTGTCCGAGAGGCACCTCGGTTTACATGCCTCTGCCGCACCGTCTCACAGGCCTCTGCCACAATCTAGCCCACACATGTATTGGTATGTTTGAGAGCCTTCTACTCCATCCATACTACATGGATGACCTTTGGACCTCTGTCCACTGTCCCGACATGGGGCACCACATGTGCCACCACCAGTTGATCACATTGGAGTTTCGTTTAAGCTCTTTTCTGACTCCTTAAAACAATGAAAAGATCACCGAGCGCAGAGGCTTCCTTTCCCACTCGCTAAAGTGTAGGAAAGGGCATCTACATCATCTCGTTTGCCTCCTTTAATGGACCATGTAGACCATTTCATGAAAAGGACCTCCTTGGCACACTCAAGCCAAGACCGTTCCCCTCTGCATACTTTTGTGCTTTCTCTGGCAGAGGGGCAGCACTCTATGAAAAATATCACCATCGATTGTCGTTAAGCTCTTTTCCAGCCATCTCAACAAGAAAATATCACCGAGCAAACTTGGTTTCGTTCATGCTCGTAAAATTATTTGAATGATCGTCCAGTTAGTATAGGTTTAACCTTTTTCGGCCTGATTGGACTACCAACGGTAAAGAAGTCTCTCATCCCCTCCAAGATGGGCGAGCTCTCCTATGTAAAATTTTATCCTTTTTCGGACACAGGAGACTACCAACGAAAAATATCCCCCATTGTATTCTTCTTCGTGCTTTCAGACTCTCTAAAATTGAAAGCACCATCGAGCATTTACCTTCTCGGGCTCACCAAAAATCCACGAGATTGTACCACGACGGTGTCCCTAGACACCACCCCACAGAAAATAGTTTGACAGCATTCCCACATTGGGTTGCCTTTGTTCAGAGTAATCTGCAATGTGTCTTCGTTAGATCCCATCAGTATCAAAAGTGTCCGCCTCCTCCAAGTATTTCCCATTTACAGCGACATTCCCGGTATTACAGCTATGATCCCATCCCTTTGAGTCAGTTTCATTTGCTGCCTGGTCCTCCTACTGTCATACTCTGAACAAAGGAATTTTGAGTCTCCCTCTCCCCCTGCCCCTGTTCAGTTTTTTTTCCCTTCCCCCCTCTCCCCCCCAATTTAGTGAGTCAATCTGTAGATTGCTTCACACCTTTTAGTTATCCCTCACGCTCCTGGTCAAGGAAACATCATTGCCTTGGCTAGGGGTAGGTCTCCCTCTGTCGACACCAACACACATATTTCAGAAGATAGACCCAGAGGTCCCTGTACCTTGGTTTCATTAACATCATTGATGAGTTCCTTGGACCACTTGAGAGGAGTCCTTAGTGCCTCTCGGGATGGTTGTTCCTCACTTGCTCGATTTCAACTCCATCATCGAACCATTGAGATTCATATAGGGTTTCTTCCACATAGTACTTGGTCAAAGACCTCAGATGTCACCTGACTCTAGCACATTGGGGAGTCCACTCGAGGGACCTAAATAGGTTATGTCCCTTGTGATTTTCGAGTTGCGTTGGAGACAGTTTTCAGAAGCCCCAGCAGTGCTTCGATATATCTTTATGATTGATGCAACATACTTGTACCGCAGAGACTCTGACTCTCAACCAGCGAGTCCATACAGCTATGTACCGTTCCAGATCCTACAGACCATCAGTCATGAAGATGCAGCATTCCATGTGAATGCCATGGGTCCAATGTATGAGATCAGTATTGTATTCAGCCTCACATAGAGGAAACCAGCATTGTAACATCAAATGTATATGATTGGCTCCTATATTTTAGAGCATAGATCAAATGATTCTTTTGACATTGTCATGAGAATGGGAATTCCCGCCTCGTCCATATACATGTCACACATTTATTGTATCTCACCCATTGATGGGAACTGAATTAATACAAAACCAAAAGCCACCATGCCCCATCCCTGGAAGCACCACCTCTCGACAACAAATCCTATGATGTCCATCGGCCATACGTTGAGCTCCTGCCCTCACACATCAGGGGGCAATCTGTTAACCAAAAAATCCCCCACACAACTCTCAATGGCCTACACCACCCAAGGACACCATCTCACAACACTCATTTCACTCCATAAGACCTTCCATGACCTTCCATTTGACCCCTACACCTCCAAAAGAGCCCAAGGATGAAGAAAAGGGATAAAACCCCCAAAAAAGAGCCCAAAATAGACCCCTAGGAGCTAAATCCCTCAAAAAGGGGCTAAAACTCTAAAAGGGGATAAAGTTAGGGCAGAAGGGGATAAAGGCCCAAAGAAGGGGCTAAAGCCTTGACCAAGGGCTTAAAACCCTAAAACCCCTTGGAAAAACTATATAAGGAGGTTGGGGGGTCACTCTCAAAACACTCCTCATTTGCATATTGTTATGCTACCCGTGGATGTTTTGATACATCTTGCTCTCAAACCACCCACTCTCCCTCTCCTCCATTTCCATTTCTCCAAGCCATTGCTCCCCAACCAAGAGAGAGGTGCTCCCATGAGCTAGGGCATGGTGGCCAATTTCCACCTAAGTGAGGTATAACTTATGTTTATGCATGTTTATTTGCTTATTTTGTTTCTTAACCAATATTTTCATTTGCGGGTTTTTCATTGACATTGTTTGCAGGTTGTTTTCATGGTAGTATAGGTTTATTTTGTAGGTTTTGGAGGAGGAACCCTAACCCACTGTGTGCAGAGGGGTTCACAAGGGATGCATCTCCGCATTTCTTTATGTTATTTGCTCTTCGATGTAGTTTACAATAGCTGCCATTTACTTGTTCTAGTGTAGCTTAGCTTGGTTTCAATTCGTAGCTCTGTTTTTACTATTTACCATTTCGTGTTTTACTATTTTCTAAGTCTAGAAACCTACCCTTGTGCCCTATAGGCACAAGGGAGCCATTTTTCCCCTGTAGTGAGGATAAATTCTCACTACACCCCTCATTGTAACATACAATGGAAGTTTTGAACCCCCCTTGTAGCCATAATAAATAATAATAAAATATATTTTATTTAAAACATAAATATTGCAATATCATTAGGGCACAAAGGCATTGAACCTTCAACCTCCTACTTGTAAAGTAGATGCTCAACCATTGAGCTAGAACCTTTTAATAATTGAGCTAGAACCAGTTACAAAAGGCTATTTTCAAATGCCTCCCAACTGTTATACTTGAGCCAACAAATTAATCCAAAGGCATGGGGATGTTCTTTGGTGATCTGGATATCTAACCATGTTCTCACATCTTTTTTTTGGTGTTCACAAGTGCAAAATACATGACTACAAATTTAAAGAAAAATAAAGTACGACTTTGTAAAAAATATGATTGCACAAACTAATCAATTCAATATTGACGAAGTGATGAAAAATTGCCCTAAAGCAGTTGCCTTATGAAAATTTCCACTATAATTCATAGGTAAAAGTAAATTCCCTCCCTAATGTTCCATGCCATACCTTGTTGAAGTACCTATCTAACCATGGTTTCATTTCTCATAAAATGTTCTTGAAGAAAAATATATGGGTCTACCAAAACAAGTCTTTTTGGGATAATTAGTCAAAATTTCCTTGGGAAAATGACCACCATAATTCATATCTTAATAAAAATGCATGCCCCATCCTATAAGGCTATAGCTTGTTTAACTTGATATCTAACAATGATCTCAGTTTGTCTTAAGAGTGTCTATGGAGAAAGTTATGGATCTACCAAAACAGGGGTTCAAGTAGTTTTATCCACCAAGTGCACTAAAATGCACGCCTAGGTCAGAGGAATACTATTCTAAAGGTGAAATGAGTTGTGTTGTGCTTAGTGAGATATTCTACATCATCTGGTGACATTGGTTTAGGGTTTTGGTGAAATAAAAAAAATCACCTTGAAAATGGCACAGTTGTCCAAGTTTTAAAACCAGTAATAAAAGGTCATTTAGAAATGCCCGCCACATGTTGTTCTTGTGCCCAAAAATTAATCGAATGACATGGTTTTTTTCCTTGGATATCTGTCTACCTATCCATGGTTTTAGTTTTCTTTTTGATGATCACATGTGCAAGGAATACATCTTCCAAAATGAGAAAAATCATAATGGCCATCAAAGATGAACTATGAAAATGTGTCTAAGTGTTAAAAACATGAATTGAAGAAGTGGTTTGGAAATGCACGCCATAGGATGTGGTTGTGTAGAAAATTTCATCCAAAGGTGTGGGTCTATTATATGGTAAATTTTCTATCTATCCCTGGGTTAAGTATCCGTAGTAAATATCACATGTGTGAAATATAAATTTTCCAAATTGAAATTTTTTTTGTCTGAGAAGCCATTTTGAAATGCACGCCAGAGGCTCTATCTGTGACAATAAATATATTAAAAAGTATGAATCTCTTCTCAGATAATCTATCCATCTATACATAGTATCAGATCCTAATCTGATGAACACACATGTGAGATATGGATTTTCCAAGTTGGAGAAAAAAATATTTGCTTGTTAAAAATAAATGAAATCTGCCCAAGTGTTAAAAGCAGTTACAGAAGGCTAGTTTCAAATGCCCACTGACTATTGTCCTTGAGCCAACAAATTAATCCAAAGGCATGGGGATGTTCTTTGGTGATCTGGCTATCCAGCCACAGTCTCAATATTTATTGTGGTGTTCACAAGTGCAAAAGATAGGGCTATAAATTTAAAGAAAAAAAGTATGACTTTGTAAAAACTATGACTAAGGGATGAAAATTTGACTAAGTGATAAAAAATATCCCTAAATAAGTTTCCTTCTAAAAATTTCCACCATAATTCATAGGTAAAATTAAATTCCCACCATAACCTACCATGTCGTAGTTTGTTGAAGTACCTATCTAACCATGGTTTCATTTCTCATAAAAAGTGCTTGAAGAAAAACATACGGGTCTGCCAAAACAAGTCTTTTGTAGAATGTTATACATGATGAATTACATAATTCTTTTTTTTTTGAAAATCTTGTAGAATAGTTGAATTTGTTACTAATATGTTGTAGAATGTTATAGATGATGAAAATTTTAAATACTATAAGGTCCAAGGTATTTTGTCATTGATTGTATCATACAACAAGATACAAACCTTATGTCGGCTAAGATGTATTGCTTAGGTTTGTGAAGGTATTGAAAGGTCTAAACCACATTGTTTTCTCCTTTACGTATGCTAGTTTAACTTGTTCATTAATTTATTACTATTGTTGTTATTTATTGTCCTTGGATGCTTCAACTTTAACATAGGTACCTTTGGGAGTTTTAAGTTGGAATAAATAAAAATTATGTTATATATGTTACCACATTGTTTTATCCTTTACGTGTGCTAGTTTAACTTGTTCATTAATTTATTACTACTATTGTTATTTATTCTCCTTGGATGCTTCAATATTAACACAAGGACCTTTGGGAGTGTTAAGTTGAAAGAAATAAAAATTATGTTATATGTGTTACCATGTTGTTTTCTCCTTTACATATGCTAGTTTAACTTGTTCATTAATTTATTACTACTACTATTACTTTTTGTCCTTGGATCCTTCAACTTTAACACAGGGACCATTGGGAGTGTTAAGTTGAAAGACATGAAAATTATATTATATATGTTGCATTGCAGTCACTCGAAGTGTTTCAAAGTTTGGACCGTCCTTATACGGTGATGATAAAACTTAGAATTATTGTACAGAACACCTATGGACTATATACCTTGAGAGAGAAGATAAAAGTTTGACCATTGGTATTGTGTGTAAAAGGGTTTTTTCCCCACCTTGATTGTACACCTCGGTCTTGTGTGTAAAAGGGTTATTTGTGTACCTTGATGGTACACATTTCTCTTCTAGGTGAAATGGTTGTCTTCCCACTTTGTTATGAACACTCTTGTTGACATTCGATCTTGTGTTGAACATTTTTGGTCCTTATGCTAGCGTATCCCTCTCCTAGTGTGGTACCTTGACCCTTTTGTCATGATGAATTTCCATTCCCATTTGTTAACTTGTTCCTAGATGGAATGGCAATACACTACCTTCACTTCAGTGTTTAAAAAAAACTACCTACCTACCTTAAGAAATACACCTAGTCTCATATACCACTTATTTCATGAATTCTTTCTAGGGTTTCAAAAAAACCTACGTGCCTACCTACCTATGCTTTAGAATAATAACCAATATTAACATGCAAAAGCTAAAATTTCACAGTAAACCAAGAAAATTACCTACGATTTTGTAATGGAATAAGGTCATTTTGAATATAGAGCTATAGAATTTTGGCATGCCTCTTCAAGAGCCTCCAGGTTCTCTCCAATGCTCTTTTATCAATGGCAGCACTAGCAATTAAATACAAAAATTCTAAACCCTCAAAAATTGTGAATAGGCATCATATTTTCCTCAACGGGTATATATGGTGGCCTAATAAATGCACAAAAATTGCCTCCAGTCCCAATTCACAACTACTTTCCCCGTGGAACCCACCAAAACCTCCTCACCACAAGCCAACGCAAAATATTTGGCACCAACGGTCTACTTGGACTGGTTATTTACCGCCAATGGTATGCTTGGACTGGTTATTTTCTGCAAATAGTATGCTTGGACTACTTATTTCGATCCAATGGGATGCTTGAGTAGTCATCTACGGAATTGGAGGATGAAATCTCCATGAGTTTAGGAAAGTCGACCATGAATGCCGTCAAATAGAGGTGGGTCAAGAGATGCATTTGTTATTGGATAAATATACTCAATTGGAATAAAGCTAGATCTCCCTAGTCTAAGTGGATCTAGAACAAATCAAATACAAAACACAATCTACTTTCCTAGATCAAATGGAAATGCAAAGTAACGGATAGATCACCTACCTGAAATATGCAGATCCTCTTCTCTCTTTCTTGATCCAAGCTCTAGAATCTTCATATCTACAGCTGCAAAACCTTGTAAAGCATGTGGAAACAAGGAAATAGGATGTGCGTATCCAAACATATAATTCATCTAAGCTAATAGTTAAGGAAGAAATATCTAAACATTATTAACACAACAATGTTTATGGAAAGATATCTGTATTAATGTAATCAAGGAGATACATAGAATTACATAGGAGAGAACATCACAACCTAGCTTTAACGCTACATTGTTCCATCCAAAAATCCAAGCCAAAGCCAATCCTCCAAAGCAATATAGTAAGCCACCTAGAAATTCCACTAGCATAAAAGTACCATAGACCTTCCTCCCTTCCAAATGGAGAGAGGGTTCAATTTATAACGCTAAAGGGATATAATAGGTTGAGGATTAGGAGGAGGGATCAAAGGGATCTTCCCTATAGGTTAAGAACTGAAATGACACCTCTCCTATATAATGGGGATAAAGATCCACCTCATCCACCTTCGAGAAGAGTCTCGAAGCTATGTTTTTTTCCCTCTAAACACGACGCACTTAGCAAAAAAGGGAGAAAGTGTCGTCTGTGCACCTAGTAGTGGGAGAAAGAGTGCCAGCATCGAAGCACCTAGCACGAAGGGGAAAAGTGCCTTCGACACTCCTATAATGAAGGAAAAGAGCGCTGACCTTCCTAGAGAGGGAAAAAAGGTAGGAAAAATCTCAATCTTAGTCAACTTTAGCAGAGAGAAACTTGGGGATTAGGAAAAGGGTTGCCACGTGGATCAAGAGTACAAGATTTCGGTGTAACAACATTGCATATATTTTTTTGTTTTAGAGTTTATATTTTCATATATATGTTTTATTTTTATTATTATTATATTCTGTTGGATCTTGTTGGCATCCTCTTGGGGCAAGCCCTGTTCTTTACTGAGCCTGTTATGTTGAACTACGACCACCTTTGAGGTTGATAGTATTGATTTGTGACCTTGTGGGATTCCCTCGACTGAGTCGTAACCTTGTGGACTTTATTGGACTGAGTGGCGGCCTCTGCTAGGACAAAACCATGATCTCTGTGGGTTTTTTGGACAGAACCATGACCTTTGTGGGCTGTTTGGACAAAGTCGTGACATGTGTGAGTTGTTTGGACTAAGTCGTGGCCTCTTTTGGGATGTTAAGTTCGGTTGTGACTTTTGTTGATTCTGCTAGACTGAACCATGACTGTTCCCTAGACTTCCTTGACTGGATCTGTGGTTTACTGACTATTCTGAGGTATTTAATGTGAGTGTGTTGTTGTTGGTTCCTACCATGACCTTTACTAGGGATATTATGGTTATTGTTCAACTTGTTGCAGTATGTCAATCCTATTTATACTTTATAGAGGTTTCTTGTGCTCCTTTTCATCCTCCTTGAGGCTACTACTATGTATGGAAGTGTGCCACAGTATGATGGACAAGTTAGAGTGGGGGTTAAGGCTTCCTCTCCACATTTGAAAGGAGCTTCTATTTGCTTGATGTATGACTGTCCTAAAATACTGTCATTTATTGCATCAATGGTATTGAAATTTTATCCTCATTTATAGACTGTTTTGATTAATATCTTGAGGTTTGTATTTGTCTCACTCTACCCTAAAACTACCTATCTATCTCTCTCTTAGGTATGTCAATTTTTTTGTTAGTGAATTGTCTCCTAAGAGACAAAGTGTGATCATAATATATATCTGATTATATAAAGGAAGGTATAAACCACATTGTTTTCTTGTTTTTCTCCATTTATAATTTTATTGCATGTTCTTGACTAATTATGTTGTACAACTATGGGACTCTGCATCCAATATACATGTAGAGTAAATTAATACTTTCATGTTTTCAATTTCTTTTTGTTTTGTTTAAGCAGTGGCATTCCAAGTGGGAATTTTGGACAAAGTTGAATAGTTGTGGGAGATTTGCTAGTTCTCTTTTGAGGTATAAATGATAGTGGGATTGGCATAGTCTATAATTAACTTTTATTTTATTTTATTTATAAATCAATCTTAACATGGTTTATTTCCCTAATTGTAGTTTAGTGGTTGTTTAAGTCACCTCTGAATAAAATGATCACATAAATATTCATACTTCTTGTTAGCAAGAAAAATCGAAGGTATTGTTGCTAATATTTCATCTCATTTCATTTCGATTTATCTAGTGGCTAAGAGTACTTAGATTTAATGCCCATTCTTCTTGATGTAAAATGGAATTAGTTGTATATTTCTTTTTACTATTCTATATACACTATGGGTGATGAGTTTCTCCATTTTCTCATCATTTGCTTTTATATAAATTGAAATTCTCCTTTCGATGACATAATGCGCCACTATCTTCAAGTTGCTTATGAATTTTCAGTCAAATTTAGATATCTTAGCATGAATCTAGATGACTCAGTAGATAGTTTAACATTGGATGCATGCTTTTCATTTCTATAATTTTTGGGGGTTTTTGCATTTTGCATCATTCAAGCACACAAACTAATAATTATCAAGTTACTATAGATAAATAATGGCTTACCTTCTAATATTCCTTCAAGTATTTCAAATGCATTTATTAAGTGCAAAAAGGACTTGAAGGACTAGTACAAGGTAAGCCATTATGGATCTATAGTAACTTGATAATCATTATTTTCTATGCTTGAATGCTGCAAAATTTATTTGAATATCATCATTATCAAGCAATAACAAATTCTTAAAGAGTGTTAGCTCAATGGTAGAGCACCTACCTAATTATAGGCATGAGGTTGGTTGTTCGATTCCTCTATGCCCTATCATAAATTTGTGACTAATAAAGCAACTAAATTCACATATATACAACTATTAGTAGCTAATTTCCAGTATCTTATAGTGCGACTAACGTTTAGTCATATTTAGATTAGTCATTAATATGTTATCATCTCGTATTTTATTTAGTCATATAATTGGTCATTAATTGTTGCAATCAGTGAATAAATCAATGACTAAATAATTGAATATCAATGACTAAATCAATGACTAAGTCAATGACTAAATAAATGATTAATAAGTCAACCAATTAATGACTCAGTGAAATACCACTAAGTTAGTCAAGCTATAAGATAGTGGAAATTAGCTACTATTGGTCGTCGACTCAAAAATAGTTGTTTATAGCTGAATTTTAGTCATTAATTCCTCATTTTGTACTAGTGGATGTTTGCAAAGGATCAACCCCCAAAAAATATATGGTTGCGAATCCGAAGAAGAAGAAAAATTCTCTGAATGTGAAGAGTCAAGTGAGGAGGATACAGGAAACTAGCATGTCTACCACTCAGAACTTGAAGATGATACACCAAATATCTCATTAGTGGAAATTACAAGGATATCCTAACCACAAACACTAAAGCTAAAGAGGCATATAAAAACAACAATGTCTCGATTCTCATAGATATTGGCAATACCCATGACTTTCTTATTGTTAATATTTCTAATATATTGCTAATATATCCAACTTATTCGTTTTTCCAATACCTAACATAAAGGTTATGGTAGCAGATGGAAAGAAGATTGAAAATGTTGGAAAATGTCACAAGGTTAAATTACAAATGCAATCCTTATAACCTAGAATCCAACTTCTTTGTAGTACATCTTGGAGGAGTAGGTGTTTTAATGGGAATCCAATGGTTTCAAATATTGGGTACTTACTTCACTAACCGTCAAGAGAACTTCATCAAGTTCAAGTGGATAGGGAAAAAGTACAAATTATACGATTTCCAACCACCCCAAAATCAATTCATTACATCACATCAGATGGAAAGGATAATTCGAAAAGGAGAACCTACTTACATAATTTAATTTCAAGAAATGGAGTTTCTAACATGTGAAGGAGATGACTACAAATCACCAAAGATACAAGAGCTAATCCAAAAACACCACAAGGTGTTCCAAGAACTTCTGATGGATCTCCCACCAAAACATGAAGATTGAGCACATAATTGAGATAGAACCAGGGGAAAAACCTATCAGTATCAAACTGTACAGATACCCCCATCACCATAAAACTAATATGAAAAGGTTAACCCAATATTTTTTAAAATGTGGAGTCATTTCAAAGAGTAGAAGCCCTTATGCAACTCCAGTAGTGTTAGTTTGAAATAAGGATGGATATTTTAGGTTCTACATAGATTACAAAGGTATGAACAAGATAACAATAAAGAATAAATCCCCTATCCCATTCATCGATGAGATGATGGATGAACTTCATGGAGCTTGGTATTTCTCAAAACTAGAATTGAGATATGGGTATTATCAAATCAGGGTTAGACTAGAAAACGTATCAAAAAATGATTTCTTTTTTATGATATACAAATATATAGAAAATGTTGGAGAGATCATATCTGACACTTAGATCAGGTACTCACCATCTTGGGATAACATCATTTTTTTGCAAAAATGTCAAAATGCACTTTTGGAAAAGAAGAAGTGGACTATCTTGGCCATATAATATCAAAGGAAGGAGTCAAATTTGATCCAAGTAAGATCAAGGAAATCAGTGAGTGCCCCAAACCAGATAACATCTCGAAATTAAGAGGATTTATAGGTTTGACATGATACTATTGAATATTTGTGAAGAATTACACCCATAAGACTGACTCTCTAATAGATTTATTGAAGAATAATTCATTTCAATGGAATGATGAAGCTACAAAATGTTTTGAAGCATTAAAAAACATTATGTCATCAACGCCAATATTAGAAACACCAGATTTCACAAAACCCTTTGCGGTTTACTGTGATGCTCGAGGATTCAGGATAGGAGCAGTATTAATGCAAGAAGGTCATATAATAGCATTCGAAAGTTGGAAGATCATCAAGAGAGAGAGAGTCTAAAGTCCACATATGATAAGGAAATTCTTTCCATTATACATGTTTTATAAAAATGGTGAAAATACCTTCCACGAAGAAAAATATTGATAAGAACATACCACAATAGTCTTCAATATATCTTACAACAAAAAACATGTCAACTGAACAACATAAATGAATAGAAAAAATCGCTACATTTGACATGTAGATACTACTTAAGAGAGGAAAGGACAATGTATTTGTTGATTCCCTCTCCCAAAAATATGAAGAAGTCAAGGCTTATGTGATTCCAGTTGCAGTTCCAGACTGGTTGGATGAAATCCGAGGTGAATATGCCAAGGACATAGACACATGTGACTTAATTAATGATCCTAATCAAGGGCCAAAATTAAAATGGAGGAATGAAATCCGTTGGTATAAAGGAATAATCTACTTAATCCCAACATCCAAGTTTAAGGCCAAGGGTGATGGAATCTCATGATTCCACAGCTGCAGGACATGTAGTTTTTTTCAAAACTTATTACAACACCACACAATTTTTCTACTAGAAGGGGATGTATAAAGACATTCAAAAGTACATTGCTGAGAGTGACACCTATAAAAGAAACAAAAGGGAAAATGTGATGACTCTAGGTCTACTCCATCTGCTTCACGTTCCAAACCAGAAGTGGGAGGAAATTTCCATGGAATTTATTGAATGGTTACCCTTATCCGAAGGCAAGGAACGATTAACAAAATATGAACATTTTATGGGTATTAAGAAAACTGACTCCTTTAAAAAAAATTCCGAAGTACTTTGTAAAAATATTTACAAATTACATGGATTTCCATAATAGGGTTTTCCGGAGAATCCGCAGTGGTCATTTTGAAAGTCGACGTTTCGATTCCGAATACTTTAACTATTTAATACTTTAAGTTTTGAAAGTCGATGTTTCGTTTACAAATTATATATTTTAANAATTTCAATACCTTTTATAAAAATTTCAATCCTTTTTATAATTTTTTTTAACTATTTAATAATATATATATATATATATATATATATATATATATACTCTTTAAAGAAACTTAATGCTTGTTATAAACAAAATTTACAAATCTTTATAAAAAATTTTAAAATATTTTTATAATTTTTATAAAACTTTACAACAATATTTTTATAATTTTATAATTTTAATACTTAAAAATTTAATACTTTTATAATAAAATTTATAATATTTTGATATAAAACCTTGTAACAAAAAACATTTAAAAAACTCGATTACTTTTTCAAAAAAAAACCGTTATAATAAAATACCTTACAACAAATCTTATAGTAAAAAATTTAAATTTAAAATTCTTAATAATACTAATATTTTCTTAATTTAAAACCTTGTCGGCTTTTAAACCTAAAAAACTTAAACATCATACCTATTTATCACTCCTTATCTGTAGCTGATGTATCCTACTTTTTGTCCTGATGATGGTTCCTGATTCGAAATCGAAACATCGACTTTCAATATGACCACTGCTAATTCTCTGGAAAACCCTATTATTAATCTACCTCACCATAGAAAATTACGAACATAAGGTACTATATTGCAAGACCACTATTAGAATAGTAAAGGATGCAAATGCGTACAAAGGAATGTAGATAACAACTTACGGAAATTTTGAATTCAAAATGAACAAGTTGATAAAATATAGTAATTAGTGATATTTGCAGTAACTAAGTTTGTATCCTGTTGAAGTTTGCAATGTCAAAATGTACAAATTGATGAAATGTCAAAGTTTGTAGTAACTAAGTTCATAGCTGGTGAAATGTCAAAGTAAGCAATGCACAATTTTGTGGAATACTGAAGTTCACGATTGCATAAAATGATGAAGAATGATGATTTTTGAAGCTTGCAATGGGGAAGAATCGAAATGCATAGTAAAAATTGAAGTACTAGTGAAAATATGAAGTCATCAACTAAAGGAGATCAGATTGACTAGAAGTTCATTCAAGAATTTAAATAGTAATGTAAATGACATTGCATAGACATAAGGTAGATAAATATGACTACGCATATAAGAGTAGATAATGAAGCCTTGTTCAACTCAAGTTAGTTATAGGAAAACTTATCCGCGAAGAAATAAAGATGGGGTGTCATTGATAATGAGAATTCCCCAGGGGTGGAACATTTAATAAAGCATGATTAAAGTAAAACCAACATGAAATCAAATCAATATAAATAAATGAATATTGAATCATTTCTTGCATGGCATGTGTGTGTAAAAAACATAGTAATACCTTGATATTTTGAAGAAGGAATTGATGAACTCAGATGAGGATAGGTATTATTTCATCGATATGGGGTACACTTGAAGATGATGTGATAATGAATATGACAGGGTGGAGAGAAAAGAGAAAATTGAACAGTTGCTCACTGTAGTATGCAATGTGGAATGTACAGAAATAATCACATGTTGAACCAAGCAATGTATGAAGAATTAAAGGGTGTTCTAGATCATGGTGTTTAGTAAGAAGGATAAGTTGCAACATTTTCTTCAAGCATAACTAAAAGAGCTATATAGGAAAAATTTGCATCAGTCACAACTAGTTTCATTGAGTGGAGATTAATATCTTTAGTGAACAAGCCGGGTCTTGCATTGAGGATTGGATTCCTGTAATGTCCCTTTTTGGAAATTTTGGAGAAATGCACAAATTGGGAAAAAATAAAGCTTAAGTAGTCATGACTCTAGAGGGTTCCAAATTTCACCAAATGGTCCCGAATTTGAAAGGAAATGGTATGGTGAGTCTTAAAAAATACCAAGGTGGTTTATGCATACTTTGTATCAAACTTTAGACCTCCGCAACCTTTTTTGGGAAGATGATTGTTGGCTAACGTTTCCCCACACTCGTGACCCAGGTTCAACAAACCCAAAAGACCAACAAAACACCCAAATACATTATCCCAACAGAGAAATATCAGTCAAAAATACCTCCAAGGCAAGCACAATCTCACCCAAGATATCTTAATGTGTAACTTCTAGAACCATGTTTCCGCAGTCAGAGAGGGATTACAGTCCCTTGGTGCACAACCAAGGAGATTTAAAGAGTCAGAAGGTTGGAGTATTTTTACTAACTTGACAATGACACAATAGTGTGACACAGCCAACATGTGACACAGTATTTTCCTTAACAACTTAACAACTTAACAACTGGCTTAACTATGCTACAAAGATGCTTCCTTAACAATAAATGACAATGGCGTGATTGTATTACAACTTAACAACAAATGAACATGAGATAATACACAATGATTCGATGATGCTTTAGTCATTCATTCATTCAACTTATTTTATCAAAATTGTGACATTCATTTAAACAACGAGTGTAAATAATGCATTATAACCAATAACTGATCACAGCCATTCAACAAGCACATTCATTCGACACAAGATGTAACATGGAAACCCAATCAGGAAAAAAAACCAAGGTGCTCTTCATCTGACATGAGAAATATATGGCACCTTGCAGTCTGCGACTTGAATGCATACTATTTTGAGATATGTATTTTCAGCTCAGACTCTTTCTTTCTCTCATGCTCTCTATTCTTATTATGGTTTCTTCTACTCATACTGATCCACACAAAGCTTGGATCAAATCTTCTACTCTACTATTTGCACACTCAGCTGCATAAGGACTCTTACAAAATGGCCTACACACACAACTGCATATCTGTGGCTCAAAAAAATTCTACTACTATCATACTTCTCTCTGATACCTTCAAGTATTTCTAACTATTCTGAAATTCTAACAACCAACCCTTATACAGAACGGGTTTCGCCTCTTATAGATTCTACAAGAACGTGCATGGTAGACTAGGTACAACTTATTTATTATAGTCGTAAATAGCCACAAAAATGTATTTCATTACATTTGTATAGGACATAACTAGTCGCAGAAACTTCTTACAATACATGTTGTACAAGACATAACTAGCTACAGAAACGTGTTTCAAAACATGTTGTACAAGACATAACTATCCACAAAATCATCATTCAGTCTTTCATTGACTTGAGCACCTACAGTATTCCTAACATTTCTCTTTACAACTTTTACTTTTCTACTTTCCCGCATATTCTCTTTTACTTCATTGCACTGCTCCTCGTTGCAACATTCTTTCTTCTACACTTCCTTTCCTTCCTTTACCTTCCTTTACTTCATCGCACGCCTATTTTTCTTGCCTTGCGCTAGCACTTCTATTTCTTCCTTGTGCTCTTTCCTAGCCCAACAGGCCCCCAACACTCACATGTGGCTCGTCCTGAGCCACTAAGTGGGTTTCATGGTTCTTGCACTAGTTGCGCCAAGGGACTAACCTTGTCCCAGAATTCTTTCAGAATGCCTTCTACCTAGGAAACCTCTTTCCCTACTTCCTCTTATTTCTTCTCCAATTGTTTGATATCGTCGAAACTGATATGTTCCAATGGTTCATCCACAAAAACTGAGTTATAAGATGGAGCTTCTGCTGTATATGATGAAGGATCCCTGTAGCTCATTCACCCTATTTTTCTGGGTCTCAACCTCTTCATTTCATTTCTGCTCTTGTTGGTGAAGGGTTTTGACTTGCTGCTGCAGTTGCTTCAACTTGTCTACCTTTGCAATCTTCTCTTTGATTGACAACTTCTTCATGTCTGCCTTAACCATGGTTATCTTTAAGTCAATTTGTTGTGCATCCTCCTTAATTTTCTCCATGAATTCATCTTCTAGGATCAATTCCAACGCCTCAGATACGGCGTGGGTTTATTCCTTGCATAGTTTGTCTCCTTGCTTAATTTTCTCAACAGCCTCAGATGTTGTTTTCCTACGCTCTTCGATCACCTCAGGAGGTGTAATTGGTTGTTTCTTCGCTTTAAGTTCTTTGACCTATTTCCTTAGATCGGTCGAATCCTGGATAGCCATGCTAACGTGGAGGCTGCATCTTCTTCCTCTTGCTCTTCTTCTGTGGGGAACTCTGTGAGTGTGCAGCTTATGGATTCTTCCAGGGTAAGCCTGCCTTGTTCTTGCACATGAATCTCTTGCTCCTTTTGCCTAAGAAGGGCCTTGCGCTCTTTCACCTTCCTTGTTGCTTTGTTAGCCTGATAAGAAAGAGAATTTTCTCGGAATCTAATTTCAGTCATGGATTCATGATGAACAACATATACTTAGGCCAATCCTAGTTTCGAAAAATCTAGCGACAATGTCCCCATATCCTGGATAACATCACCGAACTCCTGCGTTCATGTTTCCACTTCTTGAACTTTGAATTCTATCTTGAGTGGCAGTAACAACAGTGGTGCAACTAATGTATCACTTGGATCAATTTCATATGTCTTAGCTTTGACTGTGCTATTTACCTCATTAATAGCCTCAGTGAGCTTATTGACATGCTCAGTGAGTTTGTTGGTTAATTAATCTGTTGTTTTCCTATGCCTTTAAAGATGGTATTCGTCACTTTTGTGACTACATATGCAAGAAGGATAATGTATTCCTCACCTAAGCTGACTGTATTATCCATTTTATAATCTTTGCACTTCTTATGCTGTGGTTGAGAGTGCTCTTTTTCATGTGCCTCTTCCTGGTCCTTCTTCTGATTCTGCACATTCTCTTCAGTGGGCATGTCCTATGAATAATCTTAATTAGAGCCCTCATTACTGTCGTCATCATCTTCTGACTTGCGTGATTGGTTGCCTTGCACATCACCCCCTTCATTACCTTGTTCATGACCTTGTCCATTCCCTTGGCCATTCCCTTGGTCCATCTCCTCGTTGACTAGGACACACCATTATTCTGGCCATTCCTAGATGACTGCTTCCACATCCTGGTCCTTAATCATAAATGCGTCGGCTACACTTGTTTCTCTAGGTCCTGCCACGACTGCGTGATCATATTGTGGACACCAGCCTGGAATTTTATGAAAGGTGCATACCTTTGGACTGTCGCAACTTCCAATCTGTTCTGGTGTCGCACAACATCTATTAATTCCTTCACATGTAGAAAGAAATCTATGTTGTTGTCCTTATGTTGGATATTTTCTTCCTTGTCTTCCCACAGGTTCTAATATTTCGCACCGCTACAGAACACTAGGAAATCTAGCGGCTGGTAGTCTGGTGGGTCTGACCAATAAATCAAAATTAGCAACCAGGAGTAGTGGAATTTTGTCTTCCTTTCTTCTTACACTTTATCTACATCCTCTAGGATCTCATTCAGTAAATACTACGACCAATTGATTAACACTCCTGCTATGCACTGCTCCGCTAGTTCCACTGTCCCGACAGTGCACTTAGTGGGCCGCATCTTGTGTAGCAGCTGTTGGTGCAAAATATTAAACAATTTTTATAACATATATCCAATGATTTAATTGTCAACCTGGAGAGAGCATAAACTTGTGAGGTACAGAAAAATTATATCCAAGGGCAGAGTATTGCTAACTTAATTTGATATTGTAGGTAACTAAAATAAAAAATACATGCAACTGAAATTGAATTAAGCTTGCAAAAGTAGGAAATGACATGAAAATAAATCTAATCTAGAAAAGCAGGAAATTGCGTGAAATAAATCTAATCTAAGAAAGCATAAAATTACATGAAATAAACTAATTGAAAATAATCAACATCTAAGCTCACAAAAAATCTATATTGACAATGCATAAGAAATAAATAACTAGAATTCTATACTAACAATTCAAAAGAAAGAAACTCAAATTAACATGAGAGAATAAAAGGATTTGCATTAAAGCATCATCTCCATTATATAACAATAAAAAATCCAATCTATGACTAACTCTCAAAAATATCTAAACTATTCTCTACTTCCAAACCACTAGAGAGATCATTAACAAAATGAGGAGAGAGCTCTCCTATTTATACATGAATTCAAGATAACTAATCATAATTACAGATCCACTATTCTCTCAACTTATCCCTTCAAATCCTCAACAAATCCACTTTTATCTCAACTCATCCCTTCAAATCCTCAACAAATCCACTTTTCTCTCAACTCATCCCTTCAAATCCTCCATGATATCTTGGATAAGATATTCCATCTCCGTGATCTTCTCCTTGAAATTAGCCCACATATTGAAGATGAAATTCGAATTTGAGGCTAGGTGGTGACTTTTGAGCTTCTTAAAGTCTTCAAATATTCCTGTAATCATCACCAAACTCATCCAACTTTAAGGTATAATGAAAATATATTAATGTGCTTAATATTTAACCACAAATTCACTCAAAATACTCAAAATAAAATTATTTGAAAAATGGTAATATAAACCCATATGTATTATCAATGTGGTGGGTATGAATGGTTTTCTGGAAAGATAAAATAGGAATAAGGTGAAAAATGGTATATGAAAGATGAATAAAATGCGGTATTTTTGTGACGCAACATTCCCCCCAACTGAATGTGTTGCATGTCCTCATGCAATTGTACATAAGCTTTTTGGCTTTGCATGATGATGTTTGTAACAGTAAATCATTCCATGATGTGAAATGCATAAGTAGCAGCTGTTTTTTTTAATTATATATACATATGTGTGTGTATGTGTGTGTGTGGCTGGTTCTTGTGTGGCAACCATAAAAATCTTGGTTCTTGTGTTAACAACAATCATTTATTTTACTTGTATTTTTTATGCAATACATAGGATTTAAAAGTATACATTCACTGGAAATGATAAGCTATCAATGTTCATTAGAAAGCATTGTCTTCATGTTATGAGTTGTGCAAATTGTAATAAAATGTATGTTTGAAGAGACATGTTGGTCAATGGTAAATAAGATGACGGAAAACAAATAGAATCACATGGTAATGAATATAACCCCCACCCCCCCCCCAACTGAAGATGTCTTAGGCTCATGAAAAAGAGTAAGGTAATGTAACATGGCGAGGGAATTTTCAAAATTCCTTCATTTTCTAGCATTTAAGGAATTACATGGTTAAATATTAGAAAACAACATACCTCCACTTACCCAAAAAGTTGATGAACTTATCCAATAGGAATGTGGCTCATACTGCTGCTGGATCATAGAGTGTGAAGTGAAGAAATTTGAACTGCTTCTTGGTTGGATGAAGTAAAGGATGAAAGATGAAAGTAGAACTGTGGTACTCTCGTATGGCTGAAGTATGCTGCTGTAAAACTGTTGTTGGAGTCATGCAAATTATATAGTCTTCAACTTCTACAAAACCCGATGGTACAATTCTTACCATGCGAATAAATGTGTTGATGTTCAACATGGAAAGAATTCATTGGATTACCAACCATTGATGAATGTTGTTAAAACCAATGCAAAGAAATTTCACCATTGATGTCAATGAGTGCCAAGGTGCCTAAGTATAGCATGCAAAGTGAGAATAAATGAGTTGATGTCGAGCCACTTGCAATATCTAATGATCAAGGGACATTGATGTATTCCCATGATTTTCAGCGAGAGAACTTTCCATTAAGGCATGCAAGCATCAAGATACTAAAAATGAGCTCTAGTCTCTATACCAGATAATGTGCTGAGGTTAATGGGGAAAGACTTGTTGAAAGGTGGGCCTTAAGGAATCCCACATTAGTCAACACAAGTTGTACATAATGAGTAGTAGGACTATAAATGAAAGATATGAGGGTCAAACAGTTTTTTATGGCAGGGATAAACAAAGAAATGTAGTGATGGAAATGAAGCTGAATGGTTTTATTCAGAAGGAAAAAGATAAACTGAAAAATGCGGAAAATGTGTGTGACTCAGAAAGGTAGACATGTAGGAATTCATGATGTATAAGGGAGTGAAAAGGTAGATTCTAACATGAATGACGAATAAGCTTGGAAGAAAAAAGGGTAAGTAATCATGACATGGCGTAATTGGTTTATGAAAGGATTCTTTGTAGCAGCAAAATGTGAAGACATACATAGTGGAAACTCAACTTCTTCAAGCTTTCAATGGAATATTTTTCTGAAAAGTTTTTCGATTCAGGAAATTACTTCTGCATGCCATTTGTTTATCTTTAAACCTGCAAAAGGTTAGCATTTCCCTGCAACAAACTTATGAGTGCACTGAAAATTCATGAAAACATGTGCTTAACAAAAGTTAAAGACAATGAATAAAATGCTTTTATACCTGAAAATAGCAACACTTCCTGTTGAAACCTGTTTCTGAGTGACTTGTGAAAACAAGTTAGCGCAACAAACATAAAATCTGATCAAGTTCATTTGTAATTTTTTAATTTTATGATTTTGTTTGTTACCTAATACTTTTTATTTATTTATATGTTTTTAGTTTTTAATTTTATTTTATTTTTATTTTTGTATTGTTATCATAACCCTTTTATTATTATTTCAGAAGTTGTTTTTGTTATTTGATTTATTTACAAAAATAACAAATTTTTATGTGCTTTTATGTATATAGATATTAATGTAAGTTTTATAATGTTAATGTGTTTTTTTCTCTAGATTTTTTTAATTGTTTTGTAATAAAAACAAAAAGAAATTGGAACACAAATAAGAGTTTTTGCATCATCCTTATACAAAGATTAATGCGTTGTTATGTAATGATTGAGCAACAGATAGAGAGAGAGGGGGGGGGTCGACCCTTTTAGTGGTCGACCCCTCTAAAAGTAGACTATCTTAATGATTTGGAATAGAGAGGAGTGTGCAAAATAAGTGATTTCTTATGATAAGTTTAGCAGTTTCAATGACCATGTGGATACCCGTCTGGAATGACCAACCGAATGAACCTTCACTTTTTAGAAAGAACTTCATTCCAAGTGGCATGGTTTATATGAAAATCATAAAAAAATTGGGGCAAACACCTACCTCCCCAAATGGAATATGTTCCAGGTCCCACTGTGCAACAAAAAAAATGAAGAAGAAGGCTTGGCTACGACAGTAGCTGCCTTCGATTTCAAAGAAGATGAAAGAAACCATGACTTAAATTTTGTATTGGATTTCCATATTGTCAAAATTTCTTTCAATTAGTGGATGATTATCAAGTTATATCCAATAAAACAATAAAATTTTTATTTAATAAATCATTATTAAATAATACAATCTTCATAAAAAAAATATCATTTTAGTTATCTAATAAAAAAAATGACATTATTGTTAAATAAATAAATATTAGAATTCTATATACCAAACTTTTAAATAATAAGGACTTGGTAACTATGATGATTTCTTAAAGAATTGTGTATCAAAGTTTATGAAATTTTCAATTTGAAGAAATTATCAAATTTTACGGAGTCTTTACTTCAACCAAAAAAATTACTATTCTTTTTCCTAAAATTCTAATCTTCATTTATCTCGTTGCACATTCAATTTTATTACAATAAGGATGCCAAATAATCTATGCATATTGATTGGTTAAAAATATATTTAATCTATGCCAAATAATCTATGCATATTTCTACATTTGAAAGTATTATAAAACACGTCATCCTTTTATTACAATAAGGATGCCAAATAAGGATGCCAAATAATCTATTATAAAACACGTCATCATTTTATTACAATAAGGATGCCAAATAATCTATGCATATTTCTGCATTTGAAAGTATTATAAAACACGTCATCCTTTCATGTGATATACTATAATAAATATACATGAAAGATTGTTGTGTTGTCAAGTAATCTTCTGAAATAACATATTTCAATTGTTATCTCCATTTCCTTACTTCACTTATATTTTTTCCGTTTGCAATCTGAAAGATGGCATATTTTTTATGGATCTACTGCCACCTTGATCACAAAGAGTTAGAAAAACGACAACCACAGATTATCATCAAATACTAAGAAATCTTTTCACATAAAAGCATCGTTTCGCATAAAAGCACAGTATTGGAAATCGAGGAACACATTGTATCATTATGGAGATGCGTCCAGCTGGTTTTGAAATTAAATTAAGCAGCTTGCCATTTGACACACTATGATCCAAAGGAAGACATTTCAAACTTGGCATAGGAAATGCGCTTCAAAACTACCTCATGTTTTAGAGTTGACAGCACATAGAATTTTTATAAATATCAGTTTATGAAGAATCCAATCACTAAAATCATGAGCCATGCATTCTTTGTAGAATTAGTGTCATAAATTTTAATATTGAAGATGGATGCCTCGTGGTGATCGAATATTTTGATTATGGATTCTTCTGAGAATCTACAAGATAGGTTGTTGGTCCACCTCACTAGATTTGCTCAATAGAATACGTGCAAAGTTGCTACCTACCACCAAAAGAGGATACCTTCGCCACCATAATAAAGAATATGTCAACATGAATAACATGTTTTCAACTGTGGCATCTAAAATTAGTAATAAATTGCCAAATCGCTAGGATACACTCACGCTACCACAAACTTGCTACGACGCTACAAGATAGAGATCGCTCCATTCTCCTTAAAAGAAGATTCCACATGATCAACATACTTCCGGCTAAAGCTTACGGAGAAGAATATTAATAGTTTAATATCCATCATGACTAAATGAAATATGATGCAGAATGTTGACCAGATGATGGATGCATGGAATTCAGCCAGGGAAGATTCGGTGGCATTTCCTTGGATTATCTACAGCAGATCGCACAAACTGAACTATTCTCTTTGATACGTTTTGATAATATAAATATGGCAATTCCTAAATGAGAATAACATAGGCTCGCCTTTATTGTTATTCGTGGTGAATAGTTGGGATTTCAGAGCTGAGTTAAATACAAAGTAACTCCCATGATGGCAGCGACCTCCCATGATTTACGTGTAAATGGAGGACACTTGACATTTTCAGTTTCCAACACAAATTTAGACGTAAGGCTAGCCAGAATATCTAGTATTTCCCTCCTACCATTGCAAATTTGGTTAGCAGCAAAACCGTAATGACTTGTTTTCCATAACTTGCAGAAATTGAGGAGATCCTGACCTCCGATGTTAATGCAAGGATGCATTACACCTACTCTACGAAAAGAGACCAGACTGTGAAATAACTCTGAGGCGTGGGGAAAATAACTATACTCATAATATCCTCCTCAAACTTGCATGAGTATCGAATAAGATTGGGGATAACCTTGATGCGTTTTGCAAACCATTACGAATCATAATGGATACCAGGCATGCATGAGTTATTTATCTAGAAGATCACGGCTTCGTCCCAGCTTCTACAGTCTTCAAACACCTATTTTTGAAGAAATCAAGGCAGAGGTCTCCATGACCACTAAAATTAGATATGGAAAACGAAGACACAGGTGCCTACCAATAGATACGGACAAAACCAGCTTCTGAGTCAGATCGAGAGCTAGAGAACGAGAACCGAAAATTTACGCTTGATCAAGCAAAGGTACTGCAAGTTAATATGATTCCGTATCCAATAATAGCTCCACTTCCATATTCAATGGAGATTGAAATTCATGGAAGATGAAATGGGTAGAAAACTAAGGTTTTGCAGGTATGAAGTTTGGCCCAATGAAAAATATATGCGCGTGTGACTAGGTTTATGTTTGATTTTATTTTATTTTTGGTTTATTAGTGTTTTCTAATGTTCTAATGTTTTTGTTTGCACGATTGTTTAAGGGAGAAAATATCAATACCTTTTGTGTTAAATTTTTATTTTATATTTTGGAGGAAGGATTGAATGTACATCTCGAAAGATAGGTTTTTGTACAGATCAAAAGATAGGCTGGAGGATGGGTGGTTTGGTTTTCTATTTCAATTTTTATGATATTTTATTATATATATAGATTATAGTTTTATTTTGTTTAATGTTTATTGTTTGAATTGCAGGTCTCGATCAAAAGGTGCAGTTTTTATTTTTTTATTTTTTTATAATTTAAATTTTTATTTTTAAAAAAACTAAGGTTAAAACAAATAAACAAGCATTTTAAAACAAAGAACTATATATAGGAAAACTAAAACTAGTATATAGATTTATTTGTTTGTTTATTATTTTTTATTTGTTTATTAATTAATTAATTTTATTTTCTAATTGTTCATAGATTTATGAAAAAAACTTAATTCTTAATGCATTTTTTTCTATTCCTAGCATGACTAGAAATTTTATAAAAAGAAAAAATGAAAATTAAAAAGAGATAAAAACAAAATGCATAAAAATTTTTAGATTGAAAAGATTAAAACTTTTTTTTAATTCCTAACAAAATTAAAAACAATAGTAAATAAGACTATTAGAAATAGAAACATTAAATAAAATTAGATCATCTTATATGCTGATTTTAAATTGAAAATAAAACTAAAACCTACCTACTTTACTTTAATTAAAAATTAAATATTATTTACATAAAATGAAATTTCCAATGTAACCATCTATCTAACAAGAGTAAACAAAGTTTAAGATTTAATTTTGAAAAACTAAATTTAGAATATGCTGTAATATAGAAAATTAAATACTGAAAATGAAGATTAATAAAATAAAGATGAAAAAAAACTAATCTATCCTAGTACTTACTTGAAAACATTATTCGATGTAGCATTTGTTTGCATAATATTCTTCATTATTTTGATCACCGGAGATCCCTTCTTCATCCTTATTGATTTTATTCTCACATAATTGCTCCTCATATGATGTGCATAATTCTTCAAATGCTGATTCTTCTTTTACTTTAGGAGGAGTAGTAAATATTTTAGCTACTATTAAGATCTCCTCTTCTTAAGAAGAGGAGATCCCTACTTCTGCTAGGATCTAGGTGAGTTGCTCTAGGATTATGCTCATCCTAAAATTATTTTACTGACATCAAATCAAATGCTAAAAATAAAAATGAAAAAAACGAGTACATGACAAATGCAAAAAAACAGTACGAAATGGGTTAGTACAAAACGAGTGCCAAAATAGAAATAAAAAGTGCACAAAAATCTATACAAAATGAAAAAAATGAACAGATACAAAGTTAAAAGCAAGTTAGTATGAAATAAAGGCTATCCCAAAAATGAAAGCAATCCAAACTTTACACTACAAGACTGTAAAAGAAAACATGCATAAAAAAAAACTCGCATTTGCATAAAATGAAAGAACACTCTTTTAGGAAAAGTAAATACTTTGCAGAAAAATAAACACACTTGCGAAAACAGCAAGGATTTGGGGTGACCCACTAAAGTGGATGCGTCTGGCTATTAAACCACGAAAATTCCGTAGTGAAGTCATCCTTGCGTCTTACCATTCCCCCTCCCCCTTGCTATGTAATAAAAATGAACTATCTACATATCTAAACTCTGATCCCTTTTAGCACCTCCTCGAAAATGGCGCCAAAATGTTGGTGCAAAATATTAAACAATTTTTATAACATATATCCAACGATTTAATTTTCAACCAGTAGAGAGAATAAACTTGTGAGGTATAGACAAAATATATCCAGGGTCAGTTTAGTGCTAACTTAATATGATATTCTAGGTAACTGAAATAAAAAATGCATGCAACTGTAATTGAATTAAGCTTACAAAAGTAGGAAATGACATGAAAAGAAATATAATCTAGAAAAGCAGGAAGTTGCGTGAAATAAATCTAATCTAAGAAAGCATAAAATTACATGAAATAAACTAATTGAAAATAATCAACATGTGAGCTCACGACAAATCTATATCGACAATGCATAAGAAAGAAATAAATGGAACTCTATAATAACAATTCATAAGCAAGAAACTCAAGTTAACATGAGAGAATAAAAGGATTTGCATTAAAGTATCATCTCCATTACATAACAATAAAAAATCCAATCTATGACTAACTCTCAAAAATATCTAAACTATTATCTACTTCTAAACCACTAGAGAGATCTCTAACAAAATGAGGAGAGAGACCTCCTATTTATACATGAATTCAAGATAACTAATCATAATTACAAATCCACTATTCTCTCAACTCATCCCTTCAAATCCTCAACAAATCCACTTTTCTCTCAACTCATCCCTTCAAATCCTCAATAAATACATTTTTCTCTCAACTCATCCCTTCAAATCCTCCATAATATCTTGGATAAGATATTGATGATGTATTTGTAACTTCAGAATGTATTCATGTATGTATATTAGGTATTGTAACCCAATGTTTATCTAGGATGTATCTACAATGTAATTGAGTCATGTTGTCATGCCCTAATGTTCCAATCGGGAGAATCAATTATGTAAACAAGTCATTTCAAGTCATAGTGTGTAACCCTCCGATTGTCTAAGGGTTAAAGTCCCCACAGTTCCGGGGCACTAGGGTTATTAGACTCTCCTAGTAGAGGTCGGGTCTGGTATGGTTTTAGTTATGTTGGGATTAGTATAAATAGAGAATTGGAGTCTCTATTTAGTACACAATTCATCCACACTCAAGTGTAGCACATAGTTGAGGAAGGAGAAGACACTGGGGCTAGATAAGAAGAAGATTACTGATGTCGGGAGATCACTTACTGTTTTGGGGCTTTTACAATTTTGGTGCTAATTCTATCTCTGAGGAAGTTGTGGGGTTTTCTCCATTTATGGTTTCCCCGAGAATAAACACTGTGTTCATTGTCTCTTGTGTTTGATTGTTGTGCTTGTTATTCTCTCAGTAAATATGCTAATATAATGCTATTTTAATGATGAAATTCTAACATGGTATCAGAGCTAACCTGAGAAGAAGACACTGTGCAGCTGCGGGAACTAGGGATTCCTAGTTTGTGGATCTTCCTCCACAAATTTTCAGCAAAATTAAGGGGGAATAACTCTCCTCCCTAGGGCGCATCTTTCTGTCGAAGCAGAATCCAATTCTGAGGTTTTTCAGTTTTAGACCCAACACTACTACCGAAAATTAGGGCTTTTCACAGAAGAGAAATTTTTCAGTGAGCCTAGGCTTGGATTGATCTCCTCCCCAAAATCGAAGTTAGGGATAAATTTCAAGGCATTTGGGTGAATAGATCTCTGAAAAAGCAAAACCCTAATTTGCTACTGAACCAGCACTACAGGATTTCAGCTCAAGTTTCAGACCCAACATCTTGAACCTGGTAAGATCTAAATCTTTTGTATTTCCATTTGAGGTTCTCAATTTAAGATGTCTCATCATACCAAGCATGATGAAAATCTTGAGGGAGTTGATAACTTCCGAGCTTAGAAGTATAGGATCTCCCTAGTCCTAGAAGAGAATGAATTAGACTCCTATATCAATCAGGAGGTTCCAGTTCCAGAGGGAGATGAGGCTAAGGCCTTGCATAAGAAGAAGTTGGTTATGGAAAAGAGAATCATTGCTGATTCTATCAAGGATCATCTCATACCACAGGTGTCCTCCCTTAAGACACCTAAATCTATGTTTGATGCCCTAACCAAATTGTTTGAAGGGAAGAACATTAATAGGAAGATGACCTTGAGAAACCAATTGAAGAATGTGAAGATCCAGAATGCTGAGATTATTTAGTCTTACTTTACAAGGGTTTCTCATATCAAAGAGTAGCTAGAAGCAGTAGATGAAGAAGTGGAAAATGTAGAGATTGTGATGACCACCTTGAATGGTCTCCCTATATCATGGGACTCTTTCATTCAAGGAATCTGTGCCAGAAAGAAGTTAGTTAAGTTCAGCAAGCTATGAGAAGAATTCTCTCAAGAAGAAACTAGGATAGAAGCTCAAGAAGAGAAGATGGGTAGTGAAGATCAGGCCCTCACAATTCACTCCAAGAAAATCAGGAGGAGAAATTATCACTCCAAACGTAAGACCTCACACTCTATAAAAGATCTAAATACCATTAGATGTTACACATGTGATGAGAAAGGTCACATATACAAATTCTTCCCTAACAAAATAAATCTAAGGAAGGAGGGAAACAAGAGAACACATCATGCCCATGCCGCAGAGGATGATGAACCTTCCACAAAGAGAATCAGACAAGAGAGTGATGACTCTTCAAGTGAGGATGAATATGTTCTAATATCCACTCTCACGGGAACTGTTTCACATGGAAGAAATAATTGGCTTATAGATAGTGGTGCTTCCAAGCACATGACAAGATTCAAAGAATCATTTGTAAAGCTATCTGAACATGAGTCATCTCACAAGGTGAAACTTGGGGATGACTACCACTATCCAATAAAAGGTAGTGGTGAATCCTTCTATAAACTAGACTCTGGAAAGTCTTTGAAGATGAAGAATGTATTATTTGTTCCAGGATTAAAGAATAACCTCCTCTCCATATATGCATTGGATGCAAAAGGAATGAGGGTTTCTTTTGTAGATGGCCAAGTTCTTATGTGGCCAAAAGGAAAGACTTTTTACGATGCAATTGTGATCGGAGAACAAGAAGGAGGCCTATACAAGTTGAAGGGCCAACCAAATCAAGCTTTGGTTCATGAAACAGTAGAACCAAATGAGCTATGGCATAGAAGGCTTGCACATGTGCATTACAGAGCACTACCACTTGCAAGCAAAGTTGTTGAAGGTATTCCAGAAATACAAGCAAAACATGAAGGGGTCTGCAAAGGATGTGCTAAAGGAAAGAATACAAAGAAGACATTTCCAAGAAATAAAAGTAAAGCAAAAGGAATCTTGAAAATCATCCACACTGATGTATGTAGACCAATGTCATCAAGCTCACTAAGCGGGTATGTGTACTATGTTTCTTTTATTGATGACTTTTCTAGGAAGACATGGATTTACTTCATGAAGAATAAAGATGAAGCGTTTAGCAAGTTCAAGGAATTCAAAGCCTTGATCGAGAACCAAACTGAAAAGAAGATCAAGACTTTTCGATCAGAAAATGGCGGAGAATTCACTTCAAATGAGTTCAAGGAACTATGTAAGGACTCCAAGATTAAGAGGGAGTTGTCCACTCCTTATAATTCACAATAGAATGGGGTTGTAGAGAGGAAGAATAGAACCATCATGGAAGCTGCAAGAGATATGCTTCATGATCAAGATCTTCCTATGCACCTTTGGGAAGAAGCAGCCAGAACAGCAGTGTATATACAGAACCGTACTCCACACAGAGTACTTGGGAACAAGACTCCTGAAGAAGTCTTCTCCGACAAGAAACCAAAAGTCAGCCATCTCATAATATTCGGCTGTCTTGTGTACATACACATTCCAAAAGAGAAGAGAACAAAATTAGATCCTTGAGGAAAGAAGGGTATATTTGTGGGATACTCTAAAAGCTCGAAGGCTTACAGAATATACTTCCCAGGATTCAAAAATATTGACATCAGTAGGGATGTAACATTTGATGAAGATTCAACCTACATCAAATCTAGAAAGAAACCTGCTGAAGAACCTGAAGAAGCAGAAGCTCCCAGAATTCATGGTACAATCATGAACGAAGAAACTCAAGAAGAAGATCAGGAATTTGGAGAACCACAAAGACCTGCAGATCCACCATAGGAGAAGAATCCTCAAAAGAGGAAACCTGCTTGGGTACAAGAGATTATCCAAGGTGCGGAAAGATATGGGGTTCCAAAAGATAATCTCAGAGAAAGAAAGATGACCAAATCCTGTTCTAGTTACGTAGCTTTACTATGTGACTTCATTGATAAAGAACCTTCCGAGTATGAAGAAGTGGCAGAACGAAAAGAATGGAAGGATGCGATGATCAAAGAGTATCAATCGATCATGAAGAATGATGTTTGGGATGTTGTCCCAAGACCAGAAGGGAAGTCAATAGTAACTTCCAAATGGATCTACAAGATCAAGCATGCTGCAGACGGTAGCATTGAAAAGTATAAGGAAAGATTTGTTGCTCGGGGTTTCTCCCAGAAAGAAGAAATAGACTATGAAGAAATCTTTGCACCTATATCCAGATACACTTCCATCAGATCGGTACTTGCTCTGGCTACAGTGATGAAATGGAAGATACACCAAATGGATGTCAAGACTTCCTTCTTCAATGGTGTAGTAGAAGAGGAAGTGTATGTAGAACAACCACTCGGTTTTGAGACACATGACATGGAGTCTCATGTGTGTAGACTGAAGAAAGCCCTGTACGGTTTGAAATAGGCACCCAAGACATGGTACGACAGAATTGATAGCTTTCTATCCAGTTTGGGCTTTACCAAGAGTAAAGCAGATTCCAACCTTTACTACAAGGTGGAAGGTGGCAACCCGGTGATACTTCTACTATGTGTAGATGATCTATTTGTGACAGGTATGAATGGGTTGATTGCTGATACGAAGAGAAAGCTTGCTGCTGAGTTCGAGATGAAGGACTTGGGAATGATACACTATTTCCTAGGCATGGAGGTGTGGCAGACTACAGATGGAATATTTCTTGGACAAGGAAAGTATGCAGTAGAGATCCTGAAGAGATTTGGGATGATGGACTGCAAGGCATTGACCACACCTATGGCATCAAACCTGAAGCTATTAAGTGATGCTTCATCAGAGACAGTTGATGTCACGATGTATCGTCAGATGATTGGGTCCTTGATGTACCTGACGAACACAAGACCGGATATTTGCTTTGCTATGAACACCTTGAGCCAATACTTGACAGATACGAGACATGTTCACTTGACTACTGCAAAGCATATTCTGAGGTACCTAAAGGGTACGGTTGATTATGGGCTCACATATAAGGATGATCAAAGGATTAACCTAGAGGGTTATGTTGATTCAGATTGGCCAGGCAGTGCCATCGATAGGAAGAGCACTTCATGGTGTTGCTTCAGTATGGGATCAGGTGTGATCTCATGGTTTAGTAGGAAGCAATCCTGTGTGGCACTGAGTACAGCTGAAGCAGAGTATGTTGCAGCCTATTCAGCTAGTTATGAGGCAGTATGGCTAAGGAAGCTACTGTCTGATTTGTTTGATCTCCAGTTAGATGCTACTTGTATATATTGTTACAACCAGAGCTGTGTAAAGTTGTCAGAGAATCCAGTATTCCATGACAAGTCGAAGCATATTGAGATCAAGTATCACTATATCAGGGATATGGTGTAGAGAGGAGCAGTGAAGCTCCAGTATGTTGCGACAGATGAACACATAGCTGATGTGTTGACTAAGCCATTAGCTAAGGTGAAGTTTGAGTACTTCAAGGAGAAGCTTGGTGTTCTTCTGATCGAGGTTCCTCCCAAGAGGAAGTGATGTGTCCATGCTGTGCCCTTCTGACATGGTGAGAGGATTGGATCCTTCCATGGTCAAAATTTAAGTGCTATGCCATTCCGACATGGTGAGAGGATTGCTTCCTTCCATGGTCGGATGTAAGAGCTGTGACATGGTGAGAGGATTGGTTCCTTCCATTGTCAGGTATATGTGGATGCCACATCCAGCATGAAAAAGGGCTGGCTTTGTGAAGACAAATCTAGTATGAAAAAGGACTAGCTCTGTGTAGATGACACATCTAGCATGAAAAAGGGTTGGCTCTGTGGAGGCTCATCTAGTATGAAAAAGGACTAGCTCTGAGTAGCTGCCACATCTGGTATGAAAAGGGACCAGCTTTGTGATGCCTCATCTGGTATGAAAAAGGACCAGCTCTGTGATGCCCTACCTAGTATGAAAAAGGACTAGCTCTAGGAAGGCTCATCTAGTATGAAAAAGGACTAGCTCTGGGAAGGCTCATCTAGTATGAAAAAGGACTAGCTCTGAGTAGCTGCCACTTCTGGTATGAAAAAGGACCAACTCTGTGATGCCTCATCTGGTATGAAAAAGGACCAGCTCTATGATTCCCTACCTAGTATGAAAAAGGACTAGCTCTGGGAAGGCTCATCTAGTATGAAAAAGGAATAGCTCTGATTCGCTGCCACATCTGGTATGAAAGAGGACCGGTTCTATGATGCCTCATCTAGTATGAAAAAGGACCAACTCTGCGATGCCCTACCTAGTATGAAAAAGGACTAGCTCTGGGAAGGCTCATCTAGTATGAAAAAGGACTAGTTCTGATTAGCTTCCTCATCTGGTATGAAAAAGGACCAACTCTAAGATGATACATCCAGTATGAAAAAGGACTGGCTCTGTAGAGGTTCCTATGATGAGAATAATCAAGAGATAGCACCTATGATGATGCCCAGTGATGATCCAGATCGAGTGATGATGATCAAAATCCAGTGATGATGATCCAGCAGTGATGATCCAGATCCAGTGATGATCCAAATCAAGTGATGGTCCAAATCCAGTGATGATGCCTCATGATGATCCAAATCGAGTGATGATCCAGATTCAGTGATGATGTCCCATGATGATCCAGATCGAGAGATGATCCATATTCGATGACTTGAATATGAAGATGACTTGAAGACTCAAGAGACCTAATATGTAGATGACAAGATGATCTAGTTGATACAAAGAAGAAGACCAGTGCTGAAAATTGTGTCGAAAGAATACCTTCCTAGTTAAGAGGGAGTGTTGATGTATTTGTAACTTCGGAATGTATTCATCATTATATCTTATGTATTGTAACTCGATGTTTATCCAGGATGTATCTACAATGTAATTGACTCATGTTGTCATGCCCTAATGTTCCAATCGGGAGAATCAATTATGTAAACAAGTCATGTCAATTCATAGTGTGTAACCCTCCGATTGTCTAAGGGTTAAAGTCCCCACAGTTCTGGGGCACTAGGGTTATTAGACTCTCCTAGTAGAGGTCGGACCTGGTAGGGTTTTAGTCATGTCGGGATTAGTATAAATAGAGAAATGGAGTCTCTATTTAGTACACAACTCATCCACACTCAAGTGTAGCACATAGTTGAGGAAGGAGAAGACACTGGGGCTAGATAAGAAGAAAATTACTGCTGTTGGGAGATCACTTACTGTTTTGGAGATTTTACTGTTTTGGTGTTGATTCTATCTCTAAGGAAGTTGCGGGGTTTTCTCCATTTATGGTTTCCCTAAGGATAAACATTGTGTTCATTGTCTCTTGTGTTTGATTGTTGTGCTTGTTATTCTCTCAGTAAAGATCATAATATAATGCTAGCTTAATGATGAAATTCTAACAGATATTCCATCTCCATGATCTTCTCCTTGAAATTAGCCCACATCTTGAAGATGAAATTCGAATTTGAGGCTAGGTGGTGACTTTTTAGCTTGTTAAAGTCTTGAAATATACCTGTAATCATCACCAAACTCATCTAACTTTAAGGTATAATGAAAATATATTAATTTTCTTAATATTTAACCACAAATTCACTCAAAATACTTAAAAATAAATTATTTGGAAAATGGTAGTATAAACCCATGTGTATTATCAAAGTGGTGGATATGAATGGTTTTATGGAAAGATAAAATAGGAATAAGGTGAAAGATGGTATATGAAAGATGAATAAAATGCAGTATTTTTGTGACTCAATAGCAACTTGCAAGATAATATTTTTACGACAAACCTAACTGTATTGTCAGTTATCGAGGAAACCAAGAATCCTCTATTCGCATGCACGAGGTCATACTTTTCCCTCCTTTGTGTGGCATCTCTAGTGAGGATGTTAACCAAAAATACCATGTGGCCAACATCGAGCGCATTGTTAACCGATAGGACATAATGTAACCTGATACTTACCAGAGAGAGGATCCTACCTTGTTTGCATGCAGATATGGTGTAGGGTCATCTCCTGTATCCATGAGACTCACTATCGACGAAATGAGCTCGACATCGATAGAATATGGTATGTCGAGCCATAATTATCCTCCATGGAAGCAGACCAAGATATGTCACACATATGTGCTCACTTGTTTACTCCAGCCAAACTGCAGCATGAGTAGTAAATTATTTAGGCCCACCCTTTCTATACCTCGAGCCCACTCCATAGGGACAACAAGTTGTGGCACAGGTGGATCGGCTGGAAGGGTGATCATGTACTTGTGTCTTTCTAGGTCTACCTTTCTATGCATTTGATTATTTTAAAATTGCAGTTTCACCAGCTTCGGGATGATGTTCATTAACATCCGCACTCCAACAGGGATTTGGGGTGTGACCAAGGAGGAGTGCGATTTCATTGGGAGCTTCACTTCAGGAACCTTTGCTCTCCTTGCTTGAATGTATGGTGATAGCAGGTTCTACTCCTCTATAGTGGCATTCAGTTCTCTTCATGGTGACGAAGCTGGTATATCTTTGGTGGCCTTGCAGTTCATGCTAGGATTCTCCTTTGGCACCCTTACCAGGGGCCCTGACATACCTGAAAGGTATGCGCTCAACACAAATGGTCACAAATTTGCATATGGTGGATTAGCAAGTGGATTCTGAACTATGGTCGATGCAGGGGCTGAAGCAGAGGCCGAAGCGACCGTAGGAACAGTCTAGGGAATTGGACGCACCATTATTTCTGGTTCTTGATGTGCTTGTTGTGTCTCTGACAATGTAATATCTTCAACTATAGGGAAAGGTGATTCTTTGGTAACCTTTGATTACTCACTACTGTTGGAAATTAAAATTACCATCGACTTCGGCTCTCACAGTTACAGACTCCGGTTCTCTCTTCTTCTATCTGTGCAAGTAAAAGGATTCTTGACAATGAAGGCTCATATTTATAGGCATGCACTCTTCCTGCATGTGATCATTCAATAGAAGAGCGATGTCTTGTTGATCACATGGGATTCCCATTCAACATATTCCAAAATTAATTCACACACTTGAGCTCTGACCTATACCTGCCAGGATAGTTATCACAACGACAATGGATGGAACCAAAAAGCACACCGCCACTTTCCTCGGACTTGTCGAGTTAATGATGTGTCGTTGTCATAACCGCCTAAATATTTTTGGGTAGCTACAATTTAATGACTTCCAAATATAATTCTCTCTCTTCTTGTAATTTGGATACCCCTGTGGCAACCATCATGGTAAGGATTCAACCAACTGCTATTTATCATTCCTGTGACCGGTCCCTTCTATATTGTGCAATTTCACTATGCCTACGTCAACGATGTGTGTGACCACATATGGCCCTAGCCAATGTGTCTTCAATTTTCCTGGATGCTTCAAAACTTTGATGTTGTACAGCTAAAAATGTTAGTTCTGATATTGAAATCATGCTATTCTTTCTTCCTTTGTTTCTCTATGTTTTGATGGAATCCTGTGACAAAGCGTTCCTCCTCCATTTGAATGAGCTGTGACAACCTTTGTTTGATAGCATCTACGTCGATCATTTCCTTCAGTGCAACAATTCTTAGTTTTGGTATAACAACTTCTTGTCCATACACCAGTCTAAATGGAGTGTGTCCTATCAATTGCTTGAAAGTTGTGTGGTACACTCATAGCACAACTGAAAATTTGTAATCCCAATCATCTCTGCGCGCATTGCATACTTTGTTTAATGAATTTTCTAGAATCTTGTTGAAGGCTTCAACCGTTCCATTCGCCTAAGGATGATAGGGTGTCATTTTTCTATGCTGAATCTGGAACTCTGCAGTAAGCTCATCAATCATTTTGTTACCAAAATGTGTACCTTGATCACTTAGAAGTATTTTTGGGCAACCGAATCTGGTCACCACAATTTCAAATAAAAAATCATCGCAGTCATAGTAGTACAATCTTTAACAGGTGTGGCTTCAGCCCATTTGGTTAAGTAGTTTGTCGCTGTGATAGTATAGCGTGCACCATTCCATTTTCTAGGTAGACTGATAGGACCAACAAAATCAACGGCCCACTTATCAAATTCTTGGAGGCTTATCTATGATTCTAGCGGTATCTCGTCACGTCGCGATGGTTTTCCCGTCCTCTGGAAAACATCACAGCTTCAAAAAAATCTCTTAGTATCCATATGTATGGTCAGCCACCATAATCCATCTTGCAATATCTTGTGCACGGTTTCCTTTCCAGCGTAGTGTCCTCTTGCGACACCAGCATATGCTTCGCTCTTTATCCAATTTCGTTCATGATCCAAAACACACCGATCCAATATTTCATCCGGTCCCATCTTGTATAGTTGTCCCGTAATCAGTGTATAATCAACGACTTTGACGACCAACTGTTTCTTCTGCGTAGAGGTGAACCCTTGAAGCGCATAACCTATACTCAAAAGGTGAATGATAGCCTCAAACTTTTTATCAACCACGGTGACCATAAATAGTTGTGCATCGAGAAAGTTATCCTCCAGGATGGTTGGTTCTTCCCCACTTTCTATCCTCGACAAGTGATCAGGCCCCACATTTTGTCGATCGGGTTTAACAATGACTTCAAAATCAAATTCTTAAAAGAGGAGGAGCCATCAACAGATCTTTGTTATTGTATAAATCTACTCAAGAGGACTCAAGCTAGATCTCCCTAGTCCAAGTGGATCTAGAAAAAATCAATTACACAATAAAATATACTTTTCTAGATCAAACAGAAATGCAAGTTAATAGATAGATAGCTTACCTACAATATGAAAATCCTCTTCTCTCTTGGTTGATCCAAGCTCCATATTCTTCATATCTTCAACTGCAAAACCCTATAAAGCAAGTGGAAACAAGCAAATAGTACATGTGTATCCAATCATGAATTGATTTTGTTGGAGCGTGCACCCTAACGGTCCTTAAGGTGGGTAACTCCATGAAGTTATGGGAGTTTGTAAGCGGAGTTACAACTCAAAATAGTCTTAGGGGTGTCGGGGTTGAGTAAAAACCTCCTTTTGTAATAAACCCATGGTTTAAGTCCAGGGTTTAGGGTTCAGGGTGCCCATGGTTTAAGCCCATGGTTTTGTAATAAGTGCACTATAAATAAGCACTCTTGTAAAGAAGTCAGTTTAGGCTTTTGATGTAAGATGAATTAATGCGAAGCTAAGGCTATTTTGTAAGAGAAGGTTAAGTTCCAGCTGTGTGCGTGGATGACCTCTGCAGCTGTGTGCGCAGAGGGTTTTGGGTGATAAAAGAAATCTGCAGCTGAGTGCGCAGAGGCCTGCAGCTGTGTGCACGACTTTGAGTACTTGAAGGGATTTGCAGCTGAGTGCGTAGATAAGAACTGTGGTTTTTGTAAAGATTTGAATAAAACATAGTTCTGTGGATGTAACCCCTAAACTGGGGGTGACCCATGTTATATCGTGTGTTGTGGTTTTTGTTGTGTTGTTGTTATGTTCTTTATGCATTGATAAATATATATTTGATAAGTAAGATCACTGCTAAATATTAACTTTGCTGGAATTCCCAGTAAAGGGTTAAGCAAGACACTATTTGTTTATCTAACCACGAAGCTAAATAAATGACTAGTAAAGTTCTGCATTGTATGATTATAAGTGTTAGAAACTAAAGGTATAGTAATATCCCTCTTCTGCTTGCAGAAACCTAATTCTGCGGCACCCCATAGCTGTTTTGGGTGAGACTACAACCTGTTCGCAGGTTGTTGCCGAAAAGGCCAACACTGTGGGTCTTTTGTTGGTGCGAAGTTAATAGTATAAAGCCCAGGTCTGCCCTATAGCCCAACAAATTGGTTCCGTTGCCCGTTGAACTCAGTATCTGCTCAAGAGGGGTTTACATCATACCTCGAGGGCTATGTTCTGGAGACCGTCTGTGAAGGAAATCAGTGATTGGCTTGATGAGACTTATCTGAAATTCACTGAGCAAGAGAACAAAGATCTGCGTCGTATTGCAAGCGACTTTTTACAAAGGTATGCTTTTTGTGATGTTTATGAAATTTTCTTTGGTAGTATCCACATAGAGTTGCACCAGTGGTTATCCAGGTTAATAGAGAGAAGGACGTACTTCCAAGAACGCCTGTTTCCTGATTGGACCCCTGCAAGAATTAATATACTGAAAAGGGTGAACAACGAGATATCCTGCATTATTGAATTCTGGACAACGTGAACCCTTGAAGCATTTGTGACAGAGTTCGCCATCGACACGAGTACTTCCTTTAGTGAAGCCGAGTGACATTTTTTCAAAGGACCAAGGGGTAAGTTTTTGAATTCATTTAGTTTGAGAATTAAAATGCTATTAGCTAAAAAAGGTATATTGCTCATTGAATCAGACTGTTAGATTTAGTATTACTAACCTATGTTTGCAAGTGAAAATACCTTCGATGAGCAAAGTGGTTTTCTGTGAAGTGGAAAAAGGTACAAGATAGATTTTGGATCCTATTCCTAGGGTCAGCATACCGAGTATTCCCCTATAAATCCCACAGATTCAGAACCCGAAGAAACCCCTTCTGTTGGAAACCCTCCGGTAACCCCGTAGCGCAGACCTGTTATCCCTGAGAACCCGTCGCATTCTGAAAGTAACCCTAGCTCGAGTATTCCTGTCGCGGGTCAGTCTACCCCAGTAAGTTCCCCCCCACCTACTTCCAGTCCCCCTCCAACCCCCCCTAGTTCCACTAAGGCCCACATGCATGATGATATTAAAATCCCTGTTTTCAAAGGAACTGGATCAGAGGATCCAGAACAATTCTGGTTTTTATGTGAAGTAGTGTGGATTGCTAAGACCATTACGGATCAAGATACAAAAAGAGCGCAGATGGTTACTTCTTTCAGAGACCGCGCTCTGACCTGGTTCATGAAGTTTTCCAGCACTCAGAACCATGCCTTGGCTGATATAAAAGCAACAATGATAAAGGAAATTAAGAAGCCGAAATCAGAGTCGCAGTGTATCACTAAATTGAAAGAGATTCAACAGCGGCGCGGTGAATCAGTGTGGGACTTTGATCAAAGATTCAAAGTTCTACTAGACCAAGTCAGTTTCACCATTGGACCTGCGTAGCATAAGGAATGGTTCATTGTAGTGTTGCTACCGCATATCAGAACTCCACTCATGCAACAGAAGGTTGCTGACCAACAGGAGGCTCTGGAAATCACGATGAAACTTGAAACCGCTCCTGTCGAAGATAATTCTGGTATTGCTCAAATCCAAGCACAGTTGGTAGCGATGGCTCTAGAGCTTCGCGATATGAAGAAAGGAAAAACTGGTCGCAACGAGGTTTGGTGTACACAATGTCAGACAGAAGTTCATGCCAAGGAACAATGTCTTGTGGTAATAAATTACCTGAATACTGGTGCGCCAACCCCGTTTAACCCGCAAGTCCTATACTGTGAGCTCTGCAGAACCATAGGTCATCATCCACCTAAATACTGCTATCTGCTACAAAGGTATGGGCAAGTACCTAAGAACCCCTATTGTAAATTCTGTAAGTCCGTAGGACATAATGAAAATGAGTGTCACAGTTATGACCTCATGCGAGAATGAACCTACGACACCTATAGGGTACAAAATGAGGGACAGAGCAATGATGGCTATGGTTACCGCGGTGGTGCATCAGGTAGAGGTGCTTTTGGAGCTCGTGGTCGTGCTGGTATGGCCAGAAGAGGAAGAGGCCAGGTTGTGTGTTACAACTGTAACCAGGCTGGGCATCTAGTGAGAGACTGTCGGAACCCAACTACGACATGTCGGTATTGCCGAGCTGTAGATCATGTGATCGAACAGTGCCCACAGTTGATAGTGAAGATTCAGGAAAGAAACAGTGCCCCTACTCAAAATATTCAAATGATTTCCGTCGAGCAAAGACTTGCCCCAGCCATTAATGTTGTTACCAGGAGTGGATCTACGATGGAAGTGCTGAACAAGGAGAAACGGCCTGCCGAGGCTTGGGTTCGGAAGGCCCCAGAAAAAATCCCTGCATTTGATGTCGAAAGAGGAAAAGAGACATTTATGGAAGCCAAGAGAGACTTTGCTGACCCCAACACATCAGTAATACCTACGCAACAACTTCAGTAGCAGTCGCAGCCACAAGAAGATTCGACAGATAAAGTAAGTACACTGTCCTCCTTTTTACAAAGTTGTCTGAAGCTCTTACGAAATCAGAATGCTTTAAGTGAGTTGCAGAAAGTTATTGCTTCCTGTGAACCTCAGCAAAGTTTTGGTCAGGAAAAAGTCGTTAATAGAGTCAGGAGAACTGGCAAGGAAATGAGATTGAATACTCATATAGGAGAGTATGATATGACTGATGTTATCTTGGACCTAGGATCAGAGGTAAATGTCTTAACTAAGCAAACTTGGGAACAAATGGGAAAACCTACCTTTGACTGGTCCCCTATACAGTTGAGATTAGCCAATCAGTAGAAGATTGTGCCCCTAGGATGAATCCCTAATGTCCCAGTAGATATTGATGGCGTCTGTACTGTAGCAGAATTAGAAGTTATTGAGATCATTGACGACAGCAACCCCTATCCAGCCTTGTTAGGAATTCAATGGGAAATGGAAAATGCTACAATCATTAACCTGAAGAAGAGACAAATGACTTTCGAAGGGAAAGAACTGAGATTCATAGTCCCATTGGATCCTTCTCAAGGAGAGAGATACACAGAGCCAATAAGAGATGAAGACCAGCATGTTTTGGACCACATCTACAATATCACAGCGAAGGAAGAAGATTATGTTGATCCTACTGCTGAAGGTATCATGGATTGGCAGTGTGATAGCTCCTGCATGACAGATTTAGATGATGGCCTAGAGAATTGGCAGAATAGACTGTATGAGCTACATGGCCATTGATGTGCCAGAATTACCAAGTCTCTCAGATGGCTTGGCTCACAGACAAGAAAATTACCTAGTTTTGATGGTTCAACAGACCTTGAAGAGTTTATTGTGCAATTCTTAGAGCAGGTACCAGTCTCACAGAAAATGGAGACTCTGGATTCAGCATTCAGAGCCACAGCAACCAGATGGTGGAATGGTCACAAAAATTACATTCATAGTTGGGAAGCATGCCAGAAGTCCCTTTACCTAAAATTCAGGGACCAACCTCAGGAGGCGCGAAGCAGGTTTAATGGTAAGACTAGTCCTCAGGGACATTTGGAGCAATGCTACGAGGCATGGAAGCATGTACCTCATGAAGAATGGGTACATAGGTTTGTGCACACCTTGGAACCTATAGCAAAGAACTGGTATGCGGAGGTCGAGCTTCGCCACAGTACTGTAAGTTGGGATTGTCTTGTTGATAGTTTTGTGCTGACATTTTCTATTAATGAGGTTTCTCCTGCTTTGGACGTAGCTATTAGGTTGATCCATACTAAAGTATTTGATGATCAAGAAATAACAGAATACCAAACTGATTGGAAGGCACAAGAAGCCAATGCAGTAGAATGTTATAACCTCACAATTGATGAGGATAACGATCCGCGCAACATTAACATTCCTGATTCAAAAGGACACTGCGAAGTACATGGACCAACAGTTGAGGCACTTGAAGTGACTCAAACCTTGAAGACGTGGACCGTAAACATTGGGTTAGAATAAAACCCTAAGTATGATACCATTGGAGATTATTGGGATGACGAAATGGTAAGCAAGGTGACCCAACTTCTCCATGAATATCAGGATCTATTCCCGATGAAGTTCTCAAAGATGAAAGGTATCCTTGGTGATATAGGAGTGATAAAGATCCCTTTGAAACCTGATACGAAGCCTGTGAAACAACACCCTTATAGGCTGAACCCTAAGTATAAGGAAAAAGTCCGAATGGAGCTGGATAAGATGCTTGCTGCAGGAATCATTGAGCCTGTTGAAGAGTCCGAGTGGGTCAGTCCTATGGTGGTGCAACAAAAGAATACTAAGGGAGAAATCAGAATTTGTGTCGATCTGAGGAAGCTGTATGATGCTTGTTTGCATGATCCTTTCCCCACTCCCTTTACAGATGAAGTTTTAGACAATGTTGGAGGTCAACAAGTGTACTCTTTTACTGATGGATTTTCAGGTTACCACCAGATTCGAATTGCTCCAGAAGATCGACATAAGACAACCTTCGCTACAGAAATGGGATCCTTCTAGTATACAGTTATGCCCTTTGGATTGAAGAATGCACCTGCCATGTTTTCTAGAGTAGTCATCTCTGATTTTAAGGAATTCATACATAAATTCTTAGAAGTTTATTTTGATGATTGGACTATCTTCGGGTTATTAAAAGACCACATAGCTAGTTTAAGACTTATGTTGGACAAATGTAGACAGCATCAGATTTCCTTGAACTTGAAAAAGTGTATCTTTTGTGCCCCTTTTGGAATTCTTCTAGGTCACATTGTCTGTAAGCAAGAATTGATGATGCAAAGATAGCCATTATTGTGAACCTGCCACCTCCGAAGTCTGTTAAACAACTGCGCACTACGCTTGGTCATACTGGTTATTACAGGAAATTCATTAAAGGACATGCTCAGATAACAACCCCTATGGAAAAGTAGTTGAAGAAAGATATTAGTTTTGAATGGACACTTGAGTGTCAAGCAAGCTTGGATATTTTGAAGGAAAAGATGGTAACTGCCCCTATCTTAGTATTCCCTCATTGGAATAAGGAGTTTCATGTGCATGTCGATGCATCCTCCATTTCTCTGGGAATAGTATTGGTTCAGTCAGGTGAAGGTAATATCGATCACCCTATTTCTTTTGCAAGTAGAAAACTGTCCACAGCAGAAAAAAATTATACTACTACAGAACGGGAAGGTTTAGCTATGGTTTATGCATTACAGAAGTTTTGACATTATCTGTTAGGATCTCATTTTAAGATGTTCATTGATCACTCCGTTCTGAAGTATTTGGTTAACAATCCTGTGCTAGGTGGAAGGATATGCAGATGGTTGATTCTATTTCAAGAATATGACTTTGAGATCATAGTCAAACCTGGAAGACTAAACCTAGGTCCTGACCACTTGTCGAGGCTCGAGTCAGGCGAAGATCCCATTAGCTTGGACGAAGGTCTTCCTGATGCCCAGTTGTTTGCCATCCAGATGGTTGATGATTATTTCCAGGATATTGTTCAGTATTTGTCTACAGGTCTTGCACCCGCCGAAATGACAACGCAGCAGAAGAAACAGCTGGTGGTTAGAGCAGCCGACTTTACCTTAATAGCAGGACAACTATATAAGATGGGACCAGATGAAATATTGGGTAGATGCATCCTGAAGCATGAAAAGCCATTAATTTATGTTGAGGTACACTTTGGTGCAGCAGGAGGTCATTACACAGGAAAATCTACACCACATAAGATTCTGATAGCCGAATTGTGGTGGCCCACAATTCATAAGGATTCAAGAGAATATTGCCACAGCTGCGACATTTGTCAGAGGACAGGCAAACCATCCAGGAGGGATGAGATGCCTCTAGTTCCGTAGGTAACTTTACAACCCTTTGATAAATGGGCTATTGATTTTGTTGGACCTATCAATCCCCCTACAAAGAAATCCGGAGCAAGATACATTATTACAACAACTGACTACCTTACTCGTTGGGCTGAATCTCAACCAGTTAAGACCTGTAGTGCCGCTACAGCTGTGAAGTTTATCTTCAACAACATCTTGTCAAGATTTGGGTGTCCTAGAATTCTTATGAGTGATCAAGGATCACATTTCTTAAATAAGACTATTGAAGTATTGACTGAAGAATTTCAAGTATATAATCAAAAGAGTAATTCCTATCATCCTCAAGAAAATGGAACTATCGAAGCCTTTAACAAGATCCTTGAATATGCTCTGAAGAAGGTTTTCAATGCGAACAGAAATGATTGGGACCTTAGAATTCCAGCAGTACTATGGGCTTATAGGACCACCTGCAAGAAGTTGATAGACCATACACCTTTTAGGTCGGTTTATGGACAATAAGCAGTCATGCCCATGGAGTACATTGTCCCTAGCCTCAGAATATCTACTTTTACAGAGATGGATGACCTAGATATGATGAAAGAAAGGATGGCAAAGATACCAGAACTTGAAGAGGACAGATTCATTGTAGGGTTCCAGCAGCAAGTACATAAAGCTAGAGAAAAAGCATGGCATGATAGACACATCAAGAAGAAGCAGTTCCAGCAGGGTGATCTTGTGCTCTTATATGACAGCAAATTCATGAAATTCCTAGGTAAGTTCAAGACACATTGGAAAGGACCATACATAGTGAAGAAAGTTACTGATGGTGGCGCAGTCCAGTTAGCTAAATTGAATGGATAAATTTTACCTTCCATGGTGAATGGAAGTAGGTTAAAGAAGTACAGGGACAAATCGGGACCCCTTGATCAGGAGTAACAGCATAAAGGACAGTCTAAGTACCAAGAACAGTTGGAATTGGGTACTAGACTATAATGAAGTTGTTCTCAAATCTACGAAGTGTTGAAGACTGTCAAAGTCTGAAGGTTGAAGTTTGGTTGTTGTATAGGTCAGGATGGGTCGAAGGTTCATATTGTGTCGAAGGTACTTATCAAGGCGAAGTTGAAGTTAGTGGTTATGTCGAAGATCAAAGGTGTGTCATAGCCTAAAATGTGACGGATGGGACAAACTCCACTTGGCAGCGCCGGAATGAGAACTTCCCTAACCGCCTGCAATGATGAGATTCTGGGAAAATCTGGCACCGTGTGGACCGGATTTCCACCACTCCATCAGATTCGGCGTCATTAATGCACCATGATGACAGATTCTATTGCGGGATCCTATAAGATGCTACACTGGCCTGCGACTCCTGCATTGTGCATCTCTTTGAGTTTCTTCAGCTAGAACTATGTCGAATGATCATGAATTCTAGGAGTTATTATGATTAGTCAGGGAGAGAGCTCTGCTGAACCTTCTAAGAAATCCACCCGTGCAGCCATGTTCGACCAAGGCATAAAGAAAGGAAGAAGTTCGCTCTAAGAGGAAGGAAGAAAGGCAGAAGTGTGCTCTAAGCCGCATGAAGAAAAGCACCGGTATTCACAGGAAGCCTCTGAAACATCCAAAGATGTATCCTCCTGGTTTGGTAGAACTGATGTGGTTGTTTGTCTTATGCACCTTGACACACAATTCTGGGGACCCTAATTTGTGGATGGTCAAATGTTCGGCAAGCAGATCGAAGGATGGGGTCGCTGATAGATCCAGAAGGCCTTAACTAGCATAAATATTACGAAGGAAAGGAACAAGCAGCCGACAACCACATGTATGGCTTTAGCAAGCAGCGCACTATGTTTCACCAACAAGATTCTACCACCAGAAAAGCAGCTGAGTGTCCCGGGATGGGATACTGGAGAGTCTTAGGGGCCTGTTGGGGCGCGCACCCTAATGGTCCTTAAGGTGGGTAACTCCACGGAGTTATGGGAGTTTGTAAGCGGAGTTGTGACTCAAAATAGTCTTAGGGGTGTTGGGGTTGAGTAAAAACCTCCTTTTGTAATAAACCCATGGTTTAAGTCCAGGGTTTAGGGTTTGGGGTGCCCATGGTTTAAGCCCATGGTTTTGTAATAAGTGCACTATAAATAAGCACTCTTGTAAAGAAGTCATTTTAGGCTTTTGATGTAGGATGAATTAATGCGAAGCTAAGGCTATTTTGTAAGAGAATGTTAAGTCCCAGCTGTGTGTGTGGATGACCTCTGCAACTGTGTGCGTAGAGGGTTTTGGGTGATAAAGGAAATTTGCAGCTGAGTGCGCAGAGGCCTACAGCTGTGTGTGTGGCTTTGAGGACTTGAAGGGATGTGCAGCTGAGTGCGCAGATCAGAACTGTGGTTTTTGTAAAGATTTGAATAAAACATAGTTATGTGGACGTAACCCCTAAACTGGGGGTGAGCCACGTTATATCGTGTGTTGTGGTTTTTGTTGTGTTGTTGCTATGTTCTTTATGCATTGATAAATATATATCTAATAAGTAAGATCACTGCTAAATATTAACTTCGATAGAATTCCTAGTAAAGGGTTAAGCAAGGCACTGTTTGTTTATCTAACCGCGAAGCTAAATAAGTGACTAGTAAAGTTCTGCATTGTATGATTATAAGTGTTAGAAACTAAAGGTAAAGTAATATCCCTCTTCTGCTTGCAGAATCCTGATTCTGCGGCACCCCATGGCTATTTCGGGTGAGACTGCAACCTGTTCACAGGTTGTTGCCGAAAGGGCCAACACTATGGGTCTTTTGTTGGTGCGAAGTTAACGGTATAAATCCTAGGTCTAACCTATAGCCCAATAGATCTAAGCTAATAGTTAAGGAAGAAAGCTCTAAATATTATCAATGTAAGAACATTTATGGAAATAGATTTGTATTAATGTAATCAAGGAGATACATAGAATTACATAAAAGAGGAATGTCACAACCTAGTTTTAACACTACAACTTTCCATCCAACAATCCAAGCCAAAGCCTCCAAAGCAATATAGTAAGCCACCTAGAAATTCCACCAGCATAATAGTACCATAATCCTTCCTCCCTTCCAAATAGAGAGAGGGTTTAATTTATAAGGCTAAAGGGATAGAGTAGGTTGAGTATTAGGAGGAGGGATCTAAGGGATCTTCCAAATAGTTTAGGAACCAAATTCCAACTCACCTAGAATGTAGGGATAATCATCCACCTTGTCCACCTTCGAGAAGGGTCTTGAAGCTCTATTTTTTGCCTTCAAAATTCCACTGACACACGTTCTATGAAGGGAAATAGCATTGTTAGTGCACCTAGCAATGGGAGATAGAGCATTAGCATCGGTGCACCTAGCATGAAGGGAAAATGTGCCTTCGGTGCACCTAGCATGAAGGACAAGAGTGTCAGCCTTCCTAGAGAGGTAAAAAATAGGGAAAAAACTCAATCCCAATCAAATTTAGCAAAGGAAACTTTAGGGATTAGGAAAAGGGTTGACACATGGCTCAACAGGATGAGATTTTGGTGTAACAGAATGCCCCCCAAAGCATGAATTTAGAGGATTTCGATAGGTGAATTCTTTGTAAAGTCAATAAATCAAAGGCAAGGATGTTGGCTGGAAGCTGCTGCAGTACAATTGACTCAAATCTCATATGACTCATAACATGGCTGCCAACCAATACAATGCAGGTCCATGTTAGTAGAGACTGACTGAACACAATCATGGCTACTGGACACATGTGTAGATCCATGATGAGATAATAACAAATCCACGACCAATACAAAAGTGGATCCATGTAATATGACTCAAAACAAACTCCATCACAACTTGGGTGAAGATATCTGACAACCCAGGGTCTTCAAGCCAAACCCGCAACGATACTAATATAGCCATGTGATTACAATGTATTGACGTCGAGCATGATAGAAACCACTTGATTACTAGTCATTAATGTAAATTGTTAACAAGTGTGAGGGAAATCACCATTGATGTCAATGATTCCCAAGGTATGTCAGTATATACCATTGAATATGAATAAAAGACTTGGAGTCAAACACTCGATGAGATCTTTCAATCAAGAGCAAATGATGTAAACTCATGTTGAAAGCGAGGTAACCTTCCATTAAGGCATGTAGGCTCAAGGTACTTGACTTGGTTTTTAAGTCTAATTTCTGGATAAGAAGATGAATTCAACAGGAATAGACTTGTCGAAGGAGGGCCATGATGAATCCCCCATCATTGACATGAAACATGATCAAATATGTTTTGGAGCAAACTAGACAGTAGAGTGATGTACAAAACTGACTCAGAGATGACCAACATGATAGAAGGTAAACTGATTGTAGACAGTGAAAATATGACTAAATTTCTCTTGAACATGGGCATGGCATGACTTGGAACTATTGACATGAGAATGATACAAATCCCCCAATGAAACTGACGGTGAGATTATTCTTGGAAAACTCAGAGGAGTAAGAAGACTCTAGGAATTAGCAGAACTCGAAGACAAAGGGATTACCCAAGTACTGAAATGCATATGCAAATGAGTGCCATGTTCAAGAGTGACTATGTACCACCATAACAAAATACAAAGTCTTTCCTTAATTTCCCTATAATGATTAATGAGTGCCTCTTTGCTTTTTAATGAGCTTGAAAAGGGTAACAAATGCTCGATATAGCTCATCAAGTGATGAGTCCATTCTCATATTTTTTATGAGCCTAAGAAAGTAGGGGTTCATTCCTAGATCATCGTTTAATTTTATGAGTCTGATGAAAATAAAATCATTTGTCGTTTCATGTTTAGAGAGTTTGAAATGACTAAGAAGACTCCGAAAGGTCATTTTTCGTAAATAGGCCTAGTCGGTCCGAAAAAGAGATAACCTACCACCAATTAGTCGACCGTTTTGATACTTTTACAAGAGTGAATGTAACAAGTTCGCTTGGAAATATTTTTGTGTTTTAAGGATACTGAAAAGAGATTAAATATAACTCCGTAACGAGTTCTTTTTTCGTAATCCAATTTTAAAAAGTCTTAAAAATAGTAAAACTATACTCGATACCTCTTCACTATGTTTTTAATGAGCATGCCTAAGGTATAAAAGGCACTCAAAACATTTTTCATGTTTGAATCCATAGCACGAAAAAGAGATAAAGTAAGTTCAAACTAGTTTTCATGTTTTCACTAGAGCACAAAAAATGAAAAGTAAGCTCAACACCATCTTACTATTTTTAACGAGCTCGAAGATCAGCTGAAATAATGTTCAGGGTATCTGCTTCATCTTTTAACGAGCTTGACACAAAATAAGAACTATGCTCAAAGGGTCATTTCATGGTTTAGAGAAATCGAAACTAAAGAAAGTATGCTCAAAATGACTTCCATTGACAAGTGATTTACCAACATGATGTCGATTGGTTGATACATGCCCCCAATATAACTATCAAGTAACTTAACACCAACATAAAGAGATAGGGTTCATGCCCCCCAAGCTTCATTTCGTCTGCTTTTACAAGCAGATGAAAGGAAGGTTCAAGTATTGAGTCTCGACACAATGGAAGAATCCATTTCATTTTTTAACGAGCTTGACACGAAAAAGGAACTATGCTCAAGATTGGTTTTATTTTTTAACAAGCTTAAAACCAAGAATAAACACTGCTCAAGGTGACCTGTTTCATTTTTACACAAGCTTGAAACAGAGAATAACTATGCTTGTGGGGACCTGTTTCATTTTTATGCAAGCTTGAAACAGAGAGTAACTATGCTTGAGGAGACCTATTTCATTAATTAATGAGCTTGGCATAGAATGGGAACTATGCCCATGAGCATGTATTTCAATTTTTAATGAGGTTGGCATATATTGGTAACTATGCTCACAATGACTCCCATTGACAGGTGATTTCCCAACATGATTCCCAGTGGTTGGTGGGATTTTAACATGATGATTAGAGGTTGGAGCTATGACCTTGTACTTAGTATTCTTCTTCTTAGCCTTCCCTTTGGTCTTCTTCTTAGCCTCCTGTTTACTAACATCAGAGTTTTCAATAGGTAAAGAGGAAGAAAGGGAGGTTTATTGAACATTCGAGGAAGAATGAGAAGGGTTAACATGAGTTTGGTGCTCATGTGGTACGGGGGAGCTCAAATCCATAGTGGTGTTGTCGAATGCACAACCATTTGAAAGGGGCCCTTCAATATGCAATCGAGTATGTGAAGTACCTTTCGATATACCTCAAGGGTACATGAAAGGCCGCTTGATATACTGACGGTACGTGGAGGAACCACACAAACCTTGAATTGTAGTGCAGGCATATAACGATAGCTTCCATGCTTAATGATGCCGAAACATGTCACTAAATTACACACAATTACTAAATGATTTTAAACCTAAACTAGCTATAATTTTATCTTGAGCGGTTAAGTGGATGCATGATGTGTAGACATGAAATGTAATAAGAATGCAAATCCTAGCTACATGACGATGCACATTTCTCTTTTGATGAAAACTACCTATGGTAGGGAAAGAGTTTTTTGTTAAATAAGACAGAAATCAAAGATCTAAGAAAACCACGTTCTAGTCAAAGCCAATTATGAAGCTTTAACTATTAACATCAATCACAATTCTTGAAAATACCTATGGATTCATACCTATTGATTGATTTTTCTCTTCAAACAAAGATGAATCTGAATGATAAAGAAAAGGATAATTCTCTTTTCATATCTACAAATAGAAAAAGAGAGAGTATCTACAACATTCCATTCATTCAGAAATCAAAAGGAATATGGCAAGCACCCAAACAACTCCAAAACAAACAAGAATTGCTCCAAAACAACCAAAATGCAACCAAAACTCAATGAATGAGGGGAGGAAGGGTTTGGAGATCAGATATGAGAACCAAAACAGATCTAAAGAGGTCTAGAAATGTGATAAGGAATGGAAAGGAAGAGCTAATAGGTGGAGGATTGAAATTTCCTACCAGAACCAAGTCATTCACTTGACTAGTAAAGCGTTCCAAAATCAACAAAAACAACTCCAAACAGAGATAATCATGGGTCTAGGGGGTCTATGACTATCATATGTAGTCTAAAAAGCATAATCCATCAAACCAAAACCAAAAAATGAAGGAAAAGCAGGCTAAAAATGAAGTTTCAAAGGGTCAGCGCACCTTCCTGTACTAGACCAGAGCGCCTATGAGGGGATAGGTGCACCTTCTCCACTGCACAAGACTACCTATGAGGGGGTAGGCACACCTACAACACTATATAAGAGCATCGAAAAATGCAATTTCTCTTAAGGAAAAGAGTGCATATAGATCCAACACTTACGACACTAAAAAATGATAACAACGATGCTTTTTCCACACAACCCAAGTGTGCCAATGGAGAAACAGACAGAGTAAAATATAGATTTCCTATGGGAGAAGGGTAGACAGTCTGATAGTGATCCAAAAAGCATCAAGATGATGCAAGACACTCTTCAAATATAAAATATAAAGGAGAGAAGGTCTATAGAGGCTAGAAAAAGGATTGATAAACAGAAATGAAATAAAAAACAAAAGAAATTAGATCTATGTAATTGCTCGATATTGTCGCAAAATTTGTTATCAGATAAATCTACTCAAGTGGACTCAAGCCAAATATCCCTATTCCAAGTGGATCTAGAACAAATCAAGTACACAATAAAATATACTTTCCTATATCAAATAGAAATGCAAGTTAACAGATAGATCGCTTACATGCAATATTCAAATCCTCTTCTCTCTTTGTTGGTCCAAGCTCCAAAGTCTTCAGATATTCAGCTGCAAAAACCTATAAAGCAAGTGGAAACAAGCAAATAGTACATGTGTATCCAAACATGGATTGATCTAAGCTAACAATTAAGGAAGAAACATCTAAATATTATCAATGTAATAACATTTATGGAAAGAGATTTGTATTAATGTAATCAAGGAGATACATAGAATTACATAAAAGAGGAATGCCACAACCTAGCCTTAACAATGAAACTTTCCATCCAACAAGCCAAGCCAAAGCCTTCAAACAAACATAGTAAGCCACCTAGAAATTCCACGAGAATAATAGTACCATAGTCCTTCCTCCCTTCTAAATGGAGAGAGGGTTTAATTTATAAGGCTAAAGGGATATAGTAGGTTGAGTATTAGGAGGAGGGATCTAAAGGATATTCCCAAAAGATTAGGAACCAAATTCCACCTCACCTAGAATGTAGGGATAATCCTCCACCTCATCCACCTTTGAGAAGGGTCTCGAAGCTCCATTTTTTTCCCTTAAAACGTCACCAATGCACCTTCCATGCAGGGAAAGAGCACCGTCGGTGCACCTAGCAGTGGGAGACTGAGCATCAGCATCATCACACCTAGCATGAAGGGAAAAAGCACCTTCGGTGCACCTAGCATGAAGGGAAAAAGCTCCTTCGATGCACCTAGCTTGAAGGACAAGAGCACCTACCTTCCTAGAGAGGGAAAAGAGTAGGAAAAATCTCAATCTTAAAAAAATTTAGCAGAGGGAACTTTGGAGATTAGGAAAAGAGTTGAGACATTGCTCAATAGGATGAGATTTTTGTGTAATAATATCCCCCCCAACACTAGTTTGTTGACCATGTATTTTAATACCGAATGATCAGTGTACATTTGAAAATGTCCACCCAACAAATAGTGTTGGAACTTCTGCAGCGTATATACCATGGTGAGTCCCTCTCTTTCTTTCATCATGTAGTTTTTCTTTGTCGTCGATAGTTTTCTACTGGAAAAAGAAATAGGGTGGTTAAGCACACCATCGTCTGGCTGTGTCAGGACTATGCCGAGCACGACAGATGATGCATCAACATGAACATGGAACTACTTCTTCTAGTCAGGAAATACTAGTATTGGCATTGTGGCTATCTTTATTTTTAACTTGTCTAAACTTTCTTGACAAGCTTCTTTCCACTAGAACTTTGCATCTTTTTTCAAAATTTTCTCCATAGGAGCAGTTATCTCCGCATATCGTTTGATAAATTTCCTATAATAGCCTATGTGTCCTATCACTTATCTGATTTTCATGACTGATGTAGGCAGTGGTAAGTCAAGGATAATCACAAATTTTGCTGGGTCGACCAAAATTGTTTCATGACACACAACATGTCCTAGCAATACACCAAATGGTGCGAAAAAATACATTTCTTTGAATTAAGCGTGATCGTATACTAGAGACATCGTTCCAACATCATGTGCAGACTCTCAATATGGTCTCTTACTAGACCAAACACAGTCTAATCATCAAAGCAGAATTCAATAAATTTATGTATGATATCTTTAAACGTAGAAAGTACTACTCGAGAAAAAATAACAGGAACATTCTTGAGTCCAAAGGGCATTATTGCATACTGATAGAAGCCCCATTCTATGATGAAGGTCATTTTGTGTTGATACTCCTTCATTACTCTGACTTGATGATAGCCAGAAAATCCATCAATGAATGAATACATCTCCTGTCCTCCGACACTTTCAAGTACTTCATCCGTGAATGGTGTTGGGAATGGATTGTGTAGGCATGCATCATTCATCTTCCTAAAATCGACGCAGATCTAGACTTCACATGTTGTCTTTTTTATCCTGAAAGACTATAGGGATGATCCATTATGATTCTTCAATAGGTTAAATGATTCTTGCATCGAGCATTCGGTCCAAATCATCTTTCACCTTCTCTTTATACCTTGTATTCAAACTATAAAGTCATTGCTTAACTAATTTTCCATCTAGTTTTAGGGGTATTTTCATCTCCCCCAGATCTCCCACTATTCCCTTCATATCTGAGAATTTGGTAGGGAAGAGATCCTAAAATTCATGCAGTAAGTCTGCGATCTTTGCTACTATTTTGTCATCCCAATAATATCCTATATTGGCAAACTTCAGGTTTTCTGCTAAACCGATCTTAACTTTCTTGATTTTTAGTGGCTTGAGGAATTGTTCACTCGAAATACCACTTCCTTTGACCTCTTGCATACCCTCTAATTTTGGTATGTTAATGTTGGTAGGATAATCATCTGGGTCCCCAACTAGATTGTAACAAGCCATCCATTGCTAGATGGTCACATTGCACTGGTGGGAATTCACCACTTCGACAAGGATTTCAATGAATATCTTCTCCTTGATCATCTAAAGTGCAACATCTACTGTCAATTTCTCATCAACAAATGAAAATGTGTGCGCAAAATATTTAACCACCTCATCCCAATCCTGAGTTCCTTGTCACAACTCCATGGACATATACCACCTCCTAGGTGTCATTTCCAATGTGTGTATGAAATGATGGACCCATTCCTGTCGCTAGTATTCTGTAAATGTCCTGCAACACTGATTAAGATGGCCGACAGGGTTCGACAACCCCATTTAATTCTAATTCAATACTATGACTTATTCACCAAATATGACTTCCAACAATCTTTTATGTTGTGGCCATTCATATATAGATCGCTTATGCGTACCCCACCATCTAGTGGGTGTATCTTTTAACACATAATCTAATGCAGAGAAGCGCTGTGATTCTGTTACTAGTCCTTCAAAATCACTTAGGAAGGTCACAAGATTAGGTAAACCCTCATATGTGGTTAACTCCCTTGATTGATTCTCCACTCGTCGCATAGACCTGGTAATCCAGGAACATCTCCTCATAGAGACCTCATGGAGTTTGCTTTGCCAATTTTCCAATGCCTCTCCTGAATCGGATGTGCATGAGCTAGTACTCCTCCAGCTCATGTTCCTGTCTATTGTAGGATTGACATAGTCATATTTTAAGGTAATGATATTATATATATGGTCGAGATAATCACTCTGTCTTTCACTATATACTGGTTCGACATATCATTGTCTCTCTAATGGATCAATGGGTGACACTACCCTCATCTCATCATCCTCAAATGAGAGGATTCTTTTCTTAAAATTTATGATCGTTTGATTTTCTATTGCCCAATATATCCCCATAAGTGCAGGATATGGGTTCGTGTCATCGACAATGTTGATAAATTCAAAATATGCAAAGGTGCGCAGCCCCTCAATGCTGATAGGAACTTGACTCAACCTACCAATTGGTAGGACCTTCACCTAATTTGCAATCCTCAACTAGACAACGGACCAGTCCAAGAACAAATTTTCTATGCTCTCCTAAGTCATGTCAAAATATTGAGGTCTGACCCCAAATCTAGGATAATGTAATCCATTTTGTAGTCTCCTATCTATGCAGTCATTCTCAACTCGCACCCGGTTTTGAATTTCTTTTTAACTTGGTTAACTCTTTTTTTTTTCCAGGTTGCAACGAGGTTTTTTCTATAAGAGCTTGCAATTTTGTGACAACATCTTTATCATGGATCAGTGCTAAGAAACTTCATAGAAATGTCTTGAGCTTACTAACCTTGTTTGGAGCCTACTTCCAGAATTTCTATTGGAAACGTTCATGATCTACAAACTCCGGTTTCACGTCCAACAATACTTGCTTATGTTTATGAACGTCGAATGGTACTTTCTTCTCTGCTGTGGGTCACACCTACAATAGTTCCTGTGGTATATTCTGATTAGTTGTAGTCGCATCACCTCCTTATGTTATGACAGAAACACTTGGTTCTCTTGGCTTTGAAACAATCATTTGAAAATTTAGGTTGGGATTTGGATTTTGATTCCTCACGGGGTTAGGAACTTCGGCGGCTCAAACTTGCCACTTTGCAATCAATCAGGGACATTGTTCCACATTATAGTCCTATGCTTTTCGATATTAACATGTCTTTGCAGGCTCCTGGAAATCTCTAGCATAATGTTCTGGTTGCCCACAATTATAGAATACAACTTTACCTCTTCCTCTGTCAAATCCTCCTCCTCCTCTACCTATGAAGTTTCCACCCCCCCTTGCCTGAGGGTGTGGTTTCTATGGTGGATACTAATTCTATGGGTATTGAGGTTGATATTGATTCTAGTACTGATATTGTGGGAAATGCGTTGGATGGTAGTACGCTTGCACTTGTTCATATTGAATCTTCACGTCATTCTTAATTAAGTAGGTGTCGAGTGTCTTCTCCTCCAAGAGCTAGTATGCTCTGTAGTCCTTCTCATCGTGTCCTACTAACTTACATAATTTACACAAAAGGATGGCCAGGGTACTTACAATATTCTGCAAGTATAGACACTCCTCATCGTGATGCCCTCTAGTTTGGCATATTCAGCACTAGGGTAGTCAATGATTACTCAATGGGTTAGGTGCACCTGATGATATATAGTTCATGTATGATGGACAATTATCCTTGGTGTGTCCATACTTTCTACATCTTGTACACCATAATTCTTCTTGAGATTATTTTCTCTTCTTGATGTGTCGAAGCTGTACCGTTAGATTAGCCAACTACGATTGAATCCGCATCATTCCTGTGCCACCATCTCTAATCGACAAGGATTCTAACTTCATCACTATTTCTATCGCTTTCGTCCGTGACATAATCTTTTTTGCATCTGTTAGCACTCAAAATTAACTAATAGTAGTGGAAGGTAATCTCAAGGTAACAGCAAAAACCACTTCAGAAATAAACTGGCTTTTCTTTCTAGAGAGGGATCTCTCACATATAAATTTAACAAGGCCAGATATATCAAATCAGTATTTTAAATCAAATAGATGGTTGAAAAAACACATATACCATTGGGAAATGGATTCAAATAGATAAATATAATACAAATCTTTCATACACGAGATCTCAACAAAGGCAAGATAACCATTCAGTCACAGACATTCATTGATTTTAAGGTGAATAAGAAAGAAACATTAACAATCCATCAATATAGAGCATCAAAGGATGAATTCCATATCAACTTTAGCAGAAATATTTGTGAAATATTTGAGACAATAGCCAGAGCATAACAAGTATGAATTCTGAAACTATTCAACACTACATTTCAGATATGAAGAAAACAAAATGGAAAGTAAACACTAATAAGACAATCACATGGAAAGAAGGCACAGAATTTAACATAAATGACACAGGAATCTATGAAGATTCACCAGCATTTTATCTTTGTTATTTCATTCAAAAATCATAAGTTCTCAAAAATATCAGTCTAAAACATATGGGTTCCAACCCCCAATACATCAAATACACTCAAATATATACAAGGATAACTTCTTCCCAAGAAGATCAATAACTGAATAATCTGTTAATCAAAGTTTTTCTTAACTGTATCCCTAACAACTAGGAATAAAGCTACATGCTTCAATTCTAATAATAGATCATTTGATTATAATCAACTTAGTGACTGCAGGGTATCCTGAATGAGTAGCTGCACGATGCATGACACTAGTTTTCAAGGATGAAGTATATACTTGGTCTTCCTGAATATTTCCACAATCCTCCATTGTTTCACATTTGGTGTGTCATATTCAGTCATTTCTCTAATGGATACCTCTATATCCACATAGGATTCATAAGATACTGTGGGAAATCCTCTCCTAATGATTAAAAACTTCTACAATTCTTCGAAATCCTCTGTCAATTTTTCTACAATGATCTTTCTAGTCATCCCTTTATCCAAATCTTCAAACTTGGAATGGTCCATGCGATTTTATACTAGCAGACTGTGATAATGTTCCTGAGAAATAATCTTCCTTCATCATCCCAGAAAGTAGGGAGGCCATCTTCAAATAGATCCTTTAAAGCAAGCTTGAAATCCCTTATCTGTGAAGACATTGTATTTTCTTTATCCTGTACCACCTTCATGAGTTGATGTTTGTTAATAAATTTCTTTGCCCACAGCACAATAGCTACTATGTCCTTAATTCCAATGTCCTACAACTTTTGATATGTTATAGAATTCAAAAAATTTAAAGCATTATGAGCTGTATTTAGAGGCTTCTTTTCCGTGGTCTCATTTTCCAACTTCAGTCTTTGAGTAGCTAAATTGACTAATGCGCTTTGATCATCAATAAAATTTAAATAGTGTCTAAACTTAGCAATTTCCACAGATAATGTATCCCAAATTAAATGTTTAGCTCCTTGTAGAGGAGCTTTTCCTATACTTCTTTCCTTCAACTCATTAATCTTTTTCTGTAACTGGATTTTATCATTTAATGTTGTATTCTTCTCTTGAATGATTCTAGCCAATTCTGATTTAATCTTCTCATTTTCTTCCTTTAATTCTTTGATTTCCACATCCTACAAACTTACCTATGACATAGGAACTAACAGATCATCTGCAGAAAATTCACTTAATGGTTTTTCAATGTTCACAAGAGATAAATCTGTGTCAACGGGAGTTTGACTCATCATCTCTTCCATAATTTTCTTTTCATCATTCTGATCTTTTTTAACTTCAAAATCTAGGTCATCAATTCAACTCTTTCCATTTCCCATCTATCTTTCTCCTCTTGTAGTTTCAATGCTTTTCCTTTGTAATCCATCATCTCTTGATAAACTTTATCTTTTTCTTCCCGCAATGTCAATAATTCTAGGGACTAAGCATGTTCAGTATTTGGGATTTTAAGCTTCTTTTTCAATACCTGGATGGTATTGTCTTTTTGTTCTAAAAGATTTTTGGTTGACTGTACATTTCCTGGTTCGCTTCCTAAGCTTATAACATCCCCCTGTAACTTCTTAATCTGGATCAGATTTGCTTTATTTTCTACTTTCTCATGCTTCAATTGGACTTCCATTTTATCTACAAGGACCTACAATTTGTTAACCTTCATAATAGCATGTAATAAATTGGAATAGATAACATCTCTAGTCTGCTTATGGAGCTGTATCTTATCAGGAACACTAATTTTATCCAATTTCACTTCCATATCAGATACTTTTTTATCATTAACCATAGCAAACTTCAAGGTATTCCTCTCCACATCTCGAGTAGAAATCAACAATGTCTTTTGATTCATTAGATTTCTAACTCGAGGAATCAAATTTCTAGCTTCCTCTGATGACTACATTTGTTTTTCAGCATAACTTGACACTAAATCAGCTCTAGATTTGAAACATGAACTGGGATCTGCACTACCTTCTCCTCCAAAGGAATATTGATGTATTTGTAGATATTTCTTCAGGAACAAGACCATTTTCTTTGAATCCTCTAAAATTATTTCTTCTGAAACTTGGTCATCCTAACAGTATGTTTGATCTTTTTATATGAAATGTTTTCATGTACATCCATACTCTCAGTCTCAGAAAGACTCCTCTTAATCAAAATGCTAGGATTATCAGGGGCTTGAATTGCTGCAATTGACTCACTGCTCCTACCCTCATCAATTCCTGAATTTTCTTCAAAACAAGACAAATTGGCTATTTTATCTAAACCTTCGACAACTTGATGATCAAATGGTTTATTTTTGTTTGACTGCTTTCTCTGAGAAATTAGGTGATGTGGATAGTAATTAATTCTTTACTCCTTTTGGAAATCCATAACTTCTAATAACTTTTCTATAACCAACAGGGCACTTTTGTTTTTGAAAATAAACGAACCAACTTTAAGAGGAAACTTAACATTTGAAGACTTTTTGAATGCCCCGAAATGCTCTTCTTCTGCATACAATCTTTGCCTCATAAACTGAAGTGCAAATAATCTTGGAGTAAAAAAAATAGGTAGCTTGTATGGTTCTCGAGTGAATCCATACACTCTCAAAACAGTAAAATCTTTACATAAGAACCAGTCTCCTATTCTTTCCTCTAAGGAAGACTGTAGCATGAGTTTCATTTCTTATAACACCCTTGGTAATACATCATCAAACATCAACTTATACATCTCGGCCATAATTATATTTACAAACTGAAACATATTGATTTGTTTTGGAATATCTGGAGGGAAAATGGTGGACAGGAACTACAATTCTGACACATTTGAACACAGCAGCATATTCAGTAGGTATGACTGATATTTAAAAAACCTAACTTTGGGAAAATCAACCAATTGGACATGGATAGATTCAGCCAAATACTCATCTAGATTGAAACAATGGATTAAATAGGACTCTGTCTCAATTGAACTTATTCTCAATAAGAAACCTAAAACGACTTCGCTGATATGAATATCATCATCTAAACCTAGAGTTTCACTGACTAAAGACATAACCATCTGTACCTCTTTTTTGAAAATGTTAACATTATATGGTAGAAAAAGTCCTTCTAATGACTCACCATCTTTTAGAATGCTGGAAAAAAATTGGCATCTAACTTTGGTTTTACAACTTTTATACATTTCGACTAAGAGCGACTCATTCAAAGACTCACTATTATCATGGAAAGTATCAGGTAGTTTCAGTATTCCGTGAACGACTTTTGCATCAACCTTACAAATTATTTTGGAAGTGGTATGACTCATGACAACTCTCTCGGAGGGGGAATAACTGTTTTCACACCATTCAACAAATTTAGGAAATGGTAAGGTTTGCTCAGTAGCGAAATAATATGAAAAAGAACTGCAGATATTCAGAACATCATTTCCCTGCAAATTACACTGCCACAACCACTCCCTCGAGACTTATACATTTCCAACTGATAAAACAGGGTCACATACATTTCTTTCCCTATCAATAACAAATTCCTCCCTTTCATCCAAAACCTTGCATAAAACTCCTAAATCCTGTTCCTTTTCCATAACGAACAGTGGCAGCAACTCTTTGAGCCAAGTGTAACTGTTTTAAGGCTTACCTGTGATTGTAAACATGTAAAAGTTGACTTTGGAAGGATGGTAGACTTTCTCCTTCCTTTCTCCCATAGCACACAAATGAAATTATTTTTTAAACCAAGTCAACATTACCTTTATACAGCGGTTCGTTTCGGAGCCCTCATCAAGCGATTTTTACCAAACTAATTTTCTCCGTGGAATTCACTTCAATTTGCCACGTGGAACATGGTTTACATTCCGCTACCACCTCTACCTTTTAACTATCTCGTAACTTTACCCTCCGAAACCAATAATTACCGACGATGAGTTTTCACTTTTTTTTTTAAACCATTGGATTGAGATTGGCTGTACACATTCCGCTAGCCTTTTTAATTTTTTCAAGCGTGCATATTTATTTAGTGGACTGTCCCTCCACCGTAGATTTTGTTTGCTTTATTCCATAACTATTGATCTTTAATATTTTTTAACCACATCCACTTCTCCACATAACTTATCTCCTGTGCATCTTTACCTAGCGGATCCATTTTAAACCGTAGATTTCACCCCAATTTCCTTACACCTTTGGATTGCATGCCAAATAAACCATTATGCACAATTTAATAATGGAATCAAAACTATTTAAACCTTGCAAATTTATGTATCCTTTTATCTTCTTCAATCATACCTCTTCCTCAACTGTTCAACATAGAGGTGTTAACAACTGGCTCCAACTGGGGATGATATCCTCCCTGTGAGGTATCAAAGAACTCGTAGACTAGGTGTCTGTCTCTAATATTTGTATCTAAACTTCCAAAAATTTTACTTTTTATCTGATATATTTCTTCTTAAAATAAAGAAAAATGGCCTACCTCCTAAATCTTAGGGCCTTCACTCCGGGCTTAAAAAATATTCAGCTCACCATCTGTACTACTTTCAAGAAAACAAATATTTACGAACTATGGTACAAATTTACCTTCCACCTTAGGATAGGTAATGCTTCAAAGATATTCCATTGATAGGGTTACTCTCCAAAGAAACCCCATTTGGATATTCCAAAAGAAATGCATTTTCCCCTCTGTGACCTGCAATAACATAAGGACCTACCCACATGTGATCAAATTTTCCATGTTTATCTTCTTTAGGAGCATCCCATTTTATCACCAGGTCATCAATTTGGAATTGTTCTTCTTTCATCCTTCGATCAAAAGTATTTTTCAGTTTTTCCTGGTGTGTCTGCACTTTATCATAGGCTTTATTCCTTTGCTCTTCTAATTCAATGATTTGGTTTATCCTTCTCTGCATGTGGTTTGGTTCTTCCTATTGCTCCTGAAAATATCTCATAACTGGAACACCCAATGATGCTGGAAAAATAACTTCAACTCCATATACCAATTGAAAAGGAGACATTCCAATCACTCTTTTAGTCTAATATTGTCAGCCCATAAAGAATACTTAAGTTTGGTGTGCCAAGATCTCTTGTTGTCTTCTAACAACTTCTTGTTAATCCTTACCAGGCTTTTATTAGAAGAATTGGCCAATCCATTTCCCTGTGGATAATAAGCAGTTGAATGATTTAAGATGATATGATAGTTATGACAAAAATTAATCATCTTCTTGGATTTAAAAGCTGCTGCATTATCAGTCACTATGCTTCTGGGGCACCCAAACCTTGCTAATATATTCTCTTCAAGGAAATCCATAATTACTGTCTTAGTTGCTCTCCGAGTAGGAATTGCTTCGATCCATTTTGTGATATAATCTATGGCTGTTAGAATCCATTTATGTTGTCCTGAAGAATTTGGGTTTGTCTCTCCAATGAAATCCAAACCGCACTGCTGAAAAGGAGCTTCTACTGGTATTAGATTAAGAGGAAGGGGAATTACCTTTCTTTTACCGTAAAAAATATGACATTGATGACATATTCTAGTTTCTTTATACACATCTGAAAACAATGTCGACCAATAGAAAACTGCTCTCAAAATTTTGTTTACAGTCACCTTCCAAGAATGATGTCCTCCACAATATCCTTTACAAAATTATTTTACTGTATGTTGGGCTTCATTTTCTAAAAGGAAATTAAGTAACACACCTCCAAGATCCTTCCAATAAAGATATTGGTTTATAATACAAAACTTAGCAACTTTTAACTTTACCAATCTTTCTCTTGTTTTACTCAATCCTACAGGAGCTTGTAAATTTTGAAGAACATGAACAATATCAGAATACAATGGATATGTAGCGAATTCAACCATTACCTCCACCCCTATATCCAACTGATGAAATTGACTAGATACAAAATTGAACTGTAAAGATTCACATTTTGAATCTGTCAACATTTTTGCCAATCCCTAGCCTTTAATCAACTTAGTAGGTCTAATATATATGTCATACTACAGCAATGTCGCTATCCATTTTTCCCTTCCTCCTTTTGGGTCAGGTTGTGTGAGAATCCCTTTTACTGCAACGGTTGGAACATGAGCAATTATATGTGAGTGAAGAATATACACCCTGAAATATTTCAATGCTTTAACCAAAGCATATGCTTGCTTCTCCATAATATCATGTTTTAACTCTCCATCTCTCAACATCTTACTGAAAAAGGCTATGGGTTGCTCCATCTTCTCATTATTTTTCTGTAACAAAACTGCAACAATAGTATGTTATGAAGCCTAAGAAAATACTAAAAAATCTTTATTGAAATCTAGACTCACCAACACAGGAGCCTCCGAAATAGCTTGTTTAATTTCTTTAAAAGATTTTTTAGCCTCCGCTGTCCAGTTTATCTCGTGACCCTTTTTCAACATATTTGTGATATTCATTAATATTTCAGCAAAACTGGGAATGAAACTTCTTAAAAAAATTCACCTGTCCCAAGAATGATTGTATTTCATTTTTTCTTCTTGGTTCTCCCACTTTCAAAATCACACTGACTCTTTCAGGATCAATCTTTATTCCATCCTTTGATATTATGTAGCCCAACAAATTTCCTTCTTCGAGTGCGAAATTTGATTTCTTTGGATTTAATGATATACCAAATTTCATGCATTTTATGAATTTTTTTTCCAAATGATGAATATGCTCCTTGTCAGACCTTGAATAACTGTGATGTCATCCATATAAATTACCACAAATTTTCCTATTTCCCCTGCAAAATAAAAATCCATGGCACGCTGGAAGGTATCCCAGGAATTCATCAAACCAAAAGGCATTTTTACATACATAAAGGTGCCCTGTGGCATGGTGAAAGAAGTTTTCTCTTGATCTTCAGGTAACACCTTAATTTGATTGTATCCAGAAAATCCATCCATCATAGAAATTCTTTTAGCTCCGACCACTTTCTGCAAAATATGATCCATCTTTGGCAAAGGATAATTATCTTTCATGGAGACCTTATTCAAATTCCTAAAATCTATGCAAAGCCTTATTTCTCCATTTTTCTTTCTAACAGGAACTAAATTAGAAACCCATCTTGAGAATCTTAAATTCACAATAATTTTGGCATCAAATAATTTTTTAATTTCCTTCTTAATAACTGGTAGCAATTTTGGATTTATTCTTCTGAGCTTCTGTCTGAAAGGCTTTTCTCCAAGTTTAATTGGAACAGTGTGTTGTATTATTGAAGTTTCATATTCCTTAAGGTCTTCATAACTCCAAGAAAATACATCTGTATATTTTTTCATTAAATTCACATATTCTTCTTTTTATTTTGCAGGAAAATTTTTAGACAGTTTTACAATCTTAGGATTCTCTTTAGTACCAATATTTCTATCTTCAATAGCATTATCAGCCGGTTTTACTTTCGGATCTTTAGCAACATCATTCTGATAAAAAACTTTCTCTAAAGGTATCAAACCTCTTGGTATAAAATTGCTTTTCAATTGAATGATATCCTTTCCTCCTAAAGTTCCCTTCAATTTTTCAGTACTGGTATTTTCTTCAACCTCTTGGAATTTTTCACTATCATCGTTTTTAGCATCAATATGAGTTTTTACAAATTCTCCTGATAGTTCCAAAAATATGTTTATCTACATGCATCTTCAAATACCTGACCATATTTAGAATTATCAGGTATATATGGTCTATTTACAATATCTACCTGATACTCTTTTTGACCAACACTTGGAGTTTTGAATTTACCAGCAGCAACTGTCAAAGAATCTACTACTATATTCTCATATCTTGGAATCACCTTAATTGTATGTTCTGTAAAATAATTATTAGACATATTCCATACTTCATTTCTGTAAGCTCTCATCCGGGGATCTCTAGTTTGATCACTGTCATTCACTTGGTTTATCACAAGCTTTGAATCTCCTAAAACTCTTATCCTTTGTGCTCACAGATCCTTCAATGCATGCAACCCAAGTAATAGAGATTCATATTCAGCCACATTATTAGTGCATTCAAATGTTAACTTATATGATAGAGCTTTAAAATCCATGATAGGAGAAATTATATATACACCAGCACCAGCACCAACCTTTGCCACAGATCCATCAAAATACATAGTCCATAAACCATCTCTTTTTTGTTTCTTTTCCAAAGCATTTTGTTCTATCATTCCGTCTTCATTATTTTTGGATTTTATTTGCAACGTAGACTCCAAATCACACGGGATAGTATCCTTAAAGAGAATAGAAGAACCCAAATCACTATCAACAGCATATATATGATGAATATCAGGTCTATCTTGACTGCTTACTACATAAGGAGTTCTTTTCTCACTACACAACCTCCTACTCCCATCTCGGATAGGGATAGTGGCGTATGACATGTCCATTTTCAAGCTACCCTTCAACTTTGAAGTCCAAGACCTTGATAACAACACCCCAAATTTTGGTGGAATGTCTGCCACTTGTCACATCCATTACTATTGTTTTCATTGGAGATTTATTCAAAGTTACTACCATATATTTAATTAACCCAAGACACTTCACCCTCCTGGAATCAAAGGAATACAAATATTTATAAGGTCTTGTCACTTCCAGTCCCAAACTTTCAACTACTCCTTTTGGCATTAGATTATGTGATGCACCTAAATCTAACATTGCATTATGTACCGCCATATCATGCACATTCAAACTCAAATAAAAAGGAGGAACTTTTACATCACCTATACTTTCAGCTTTTGACCCAAATGAAATAGTAGGATTATCATCTGTCAACTCTAAAATGTCTGATTTAAATTCTCCTTGACCTTTAAGCATCTTTGTTATTGTATCTTTGTACTCATTATTTATCAACAATTAATTAAAAGGAACACAAATTTTTAGCTTGGAAAGTTCATTCTACAAATTAAAAGTAGAATTAACTTTCTCTACATCTACTGGTGCTACTTGTTTCAATCCTTTTGTTTTTTGTGCTTCATTTTCAACTTATTTATTCACAACAGACTCTTTTTGTATTTCCTTTGTTTTTTCTGTATTTAATGAACTTGTGGAAGGTTGATTTGGACTTAGCCTCCCTTTATTTATAACGACTTCTTTGTTTCTCAATTTGATCTTCCTCTGTACATCGTCCATAGCATGCAATTAACCCCTCTGATACTATTCTAATTCCCTTTCAAATTATTCATTTCCATCTTCTTGTGCAAACATGTGATGTTCTTCCTCAGTAATTCCCATCTCTGAATCTAATTCCCCAAAAAGATGAATTTCATGTGATGTTCATTTCCATCTCTGAATCTAATTCCCCAAAAAGATGAATTTCATTCTCAGTAGGATCCTCTTCATTTGCAACATAATTATCAGGGAAATGTGGTTGAATCTGCTGTTCTTCTTGATTCCTTGGGTTTCTCATATCTGTTTTCTTGTTTTGTGGAGGCATAGGAGGATTTGGCCTTGTAAAATTCATATTTTTGATTTGAGGATCAGCTTGTTCTCTATTGAATGATCTATTGTCGACAGTCAATCTATCCATTAACTTCTCCATTGTCTTCAACATCATTCAAATTTAATATGAGTTGCAGAAGAAGTGGAAGGCATATTTTATTCTCTTGTTTTCCTCCTATCAATGTCTCTTTGTTTCATCTTCCCACTTGCCATCATATTTTCTTCCACTTCTAAAGCATCTGTGAACATTGCAGCAAGACTTGCTGATTTTCTCTCCTTTAATGAAAAAACAAAGTCATTATCAAAATCCCCAGCATAATGAAGTTTAGCAATAGCCGCAGAAGGTTTTATATCTTCTGGAATGGAATTATAAACCCTCATAAATATGCTTGAAAATTCATGAACAAATTCAAAACCTCCTTTCTTGAGACTATTATATTGGGACAAAAGCTGCAAAGGGCTTTGTTTGTCAACCCATATTTCTGGAAATGCATTTTGGAAATCTTGAAAAGCCAAGATTGATGCAGCTGGAAAATATTTAAACCATTTCTTCGCTTCCCCTGATAAAATATGAGCAAACAACCTCATTTTAACATCCATATAATCGACTTCCTCCAAGTCAACAAAATCTTCAAATTTAGATAAATGATGTTTTTCTATGATGCTTCCTTCTCCATCAAATAAAGAAATTCTCTGAGAATAATTTTAAGGAAGATCATGCAAGACAACAGGTAAACATAAAGGAGCAAATCTAGCTACCATTGGTCTAGGTTGAATTGGAGGGACTAATGAATTTTGAATATTTTAAACAATAGGTGCTTCTTCAACTTTTGCAGACTGTTGAAGATCTCTCCAAAGGGAATCAAGCAAATAATATTCTAATCTTTGAGGGTTAAACTCAACGTTTTCAACATCATACTCAGATTTAAATTTCAACAAACCCTTTTCAATATCAATTTCCCATTTTTGATCAAAGATGCTATGAAAATTTTGAGAAGATGATGCACCAAACAGAAAAAATATCTACTTTTTCTTTGTCTTTTTTCTTAAATAATTTTTCTGGATCCTCCAAACTTTGTAAAACTTCAGTATCATAATTACCTCGTGTATGTCTTTTTGAAGCCAGGATGTCTTTTGAAATCTTTCAATAATTTTAGAACTGGAATCACCAGGGAAAATATACAACCTTCTTTATTGACAAAAATTCCTGTTTGTCCACTGAAATATTTTCTTAATCTTGATACAGTTTGTCGTTCCTCCTAAGGCTGATTTGTACTTTCATCTCCCTAGCAACGGTGCCAATTTGTTAGCACTCAAAATATACCAAAGGTTGTGGAAGGTAATCTCAAGGTAACAACAAAAACCACTTCAGAAAGAAACTGGCTTTTCTTTCTAGAGAGGGATCTCTCACATATAAATTTAACAAGGCCAGATATATCAAATCAATATTTTAAATCAAATAGATGGTTGAAACAACACATATACCAATGGGAAATGGAGTCAAATATATAAAGATAATACAAAGCTTTCATACACGGGATCTCAACAAAGGAAAGATAACCATTCAGTCACAGTCATTCATTGATTTTCAAGTGAATAAGAAAGAAACATGAACAATCCATAAATATAAAGCATCACAGGATGAATTCCATATCAACTTTAGCAGAAATATTTGTGAAATATCTGAGACAATAGCCAAAGCATAACAAGTATGAATTTTGAAACTATTCAACACTACGTTTCACATATGAAGAAAACAAAATGGAAAGTAAATACTAAGAAGACAATCACATGGAAATAAGGCACAGACTGTAACATAAAAGACACAGGAATCTATGAAGATTCACCAGCATTTTGGATTTGTTATTTCATTCAAAAATCATAAGTTCTCAAAAATATCAGTCTAAAACATATGGGTTCCAACTCCCAATACATCAAATAAACCCAAATATATACAAGGATAACTTCTTCCCAAGAAGATCAATAACCAAATAATCTGTTAATCAAAGTTTTTTGTAACTATATCCCTAATAACTAGGAATAAAACTACAAGCTTCTGTTCTAATAATAGATCATTTGATTATAATCAACTTAGTGCCTGCAGGGTATCCTGAATGAGCAGCTCCACGACGTGCGACACCAGTTTTCAAGGATGAAGTATATACTTGGTCTTCCCAAATATTTCCACGATCCTCCATTGTTCTGCATTTGGTGTGTCATATTTTGTCATTTCTATAATGGATACCTCTAGATCCACAAAGGATTCATAAGATACTGTGGGCAATCCTCTTCTAATGATTAAAAACTTCTGCAATACTTCGAAATCCTCTGTCAATTTTTCTACAATGATCTTTCCAGTCAGACCTTTAACCAAATATTCAAACTTGGAATGGTCCATGCGATTTTGTACTAGCAGACTGTGATAATGTTCCTAAGAAAATAATCTTCCTTCATCATCCCAAAAAGCACGGAGGCCGTCTTCAAATAGATCCTTGAAAGCAAGATTGAAATCCCTTATCTGTGAAGACATTGTATTTTATTTATCCTGTACCACCTCAATGAGATGATGTTTGTTAATAAATTTTTTTGCCCATAGCACAATAGCTACTCTGTCCATAATTTTGATGTCCTGCAACTTTTGATATATTAGAGAATTCAAAAAATTTAAAGCACTCTGAGCTGTATTTAGAGGCTTGTTTTCCATGGTCTCATTTTCCAACTTCAGTCTTTGAGTAGCTAAAGTGACTAATGCACTTTGATCATCAATAAAATTTAAATAGTGTCTAAACTTAGTGATTTTCACAGATAATATATCCCAAATTAAATGTTTAGCTCCTTGTAGAGGAGCTTTTCCTATACTTCTTTCCTTCAACTCATTAAACTTTTTCTGTAATTGGATTTTATCATTTAATGTTGTATTCTTCTCTTGAATGATTCTAGCCAATTCTGATTTAATATTCTCATTTTCTTCCCTTAATTCTTTGATTTCCACATCCTTCAAACTTACCTGTGACATAGGAACTAACAGATCATCTGCAGAAAATTCACTTAACGGTTTTTCAATGTTCACAAGAGATAAATCTGTGTCAATAGGAGTTTGACTTATCAGCTCTTCCGTAATTTCCTTTTCATCACTCTGATCTTTTTTTAACTTTGAAATATGGGTCATAAATTCAACTCTTTCCACTTCCCATCTGTCTTTCTCCTCTTGTAGTTTCAATGCTTTTAATTTCTAATCCAACATCTCTTGATAAACTTTATCTTTTTCTTCCTACAATGTAAATAATTCTGGGGACTGAGCATGTTCTGTATTTAGGATTTTAAGCTTCTTTTTCAATACCTAGATGGTATTGTATTTTTCTTATAAAAGCTTTTTAGTTGCCTGTACATTTCCTGGTTCGCTTCCTAAGCTTATAACATCCCCCTGTAACTTCTTAATATGGATCATATTTGTTTTATTTTCTAATTTCTCATGCTTTAATTGGACTTCCATTTTATCTACAAGGACCTGCAATTTGTTAACCTTCATAATAGCATGTAATAAATCTGAATAGATAACATCTCCAGTTTGTTTATGGAGCTGTATCTTATCTAGAACATTAATTTTATCTAACTTTGTGTCCATCTCAGATACTTTTTTATCATTAACCATAGCAAACTTCAAGGTATTCCTCTCCACATCTCAAGTAGAAATCAATGATGTCTTTTGATTCATTAGATTTCTAACTCGAAGAATCAAATTTCTGGATTCCTCTGATGATTGCATTTGTTTTTCAACATAACTTAACACTAAATCAGCTCTGGATTTGAAACATGAACTGGGCTCTGCACTACCTTCTCCTCCAAAGGAATACTGATGTATCTGTACAGATTTCTTTGAGAATAAGACCATTTTATTTGAATCCTCTGAAATTATTTCTTCTGAAACTTAATCATCCTGAGAGTATGTTTTGATCTTTTTATATGAAATTTTTTCATTCACATCCATACTATCAATCTCAGAAAGACTCCTCTTACTCAAAATGCTAGGATTATCAAGGGCTTGAACTGGTGCAATCGACTCATTGCTCCTACCCTCATCAATTCTTGAATTTTCTTCAAAACGAGAAAAAATTAGGTAATTTATCTAAACCTTCGAAAACTTGATGATCAAATGGTTTATTTTTGTTTGACTTCTTTCTCTAAGAAATTAGGTGATTGTGATCGTAAGTAATTATTTTCTCCTTTTGAAAATTCATAACTTCTAATAACTTTTCTATAACCAACAGGGCACTTTTGTTTTTGAAAATAAACAGACCAACTTTAAGAGGAAAATTAACATCTGAAGACTTTTTGAACGCCCTAAAATTCTCTTCTTCTACACACAATCTTTGCCTCATAAAATCAAGTGCAAATAATCTTGGAGTCAGAAAAATAGGTAGCTTGTAAGGTTCCCCAGTGAATCCATACACTCTCAAAATAGTAAAATCATTACATAAGAACCAGTCTCCTATTCTGTCCTCTGAGGAAGACTGTAGCATGAGTTTCATTTCTTCTAACACCCTTGGTAATACATCATCAAACAAGAACTTATACATCTTGTCCATAATTATATTTACAAACTGAAAGATATTAATTTGTTTTGGAATATCTGGAGAGAAAATGGTGGACAGGAATTGCAATTCCGACACATTTGAACACAACAACATATTCAGTAGGTATGACTGATATTTAAAAAACCTAACTTTGGGAAATTCGACCAATTGGACATGGATAAACTCAGCCAAATACTCATCCAGATTGAAGCAGTGGATTAAATGGGACTTGGGCTCAATTGAACTTATACTCAATAAGAAACCTAAAACAACTTCACTGATATGAATATCATCATCTAAACCTAGAATTTGGTTGACTAAAGACATAACCATCTGTACCTCTTTTTTGAAAATGTTAACATTATATGGCAGAAAAAGGCCTTCTAATGACTGATCATCTTTCAAAATACTGGATAGAAATTGGCATCTAACTTTGGTTTTACAATTTTTATACATTTTGACTAAGACCGACTCATTCAAAGACTCACTATTATCAGGGAAATTATCAGGTAGGTTCAGTATTCTGTGAATGGCTTTTACATCAACCTTAAAAAGTATTTTGGATGTGGTATGACTCGTGACAACTCTTTTGGAGGGGGAATCACTGTTTGCACACCATTCAACAAATTCAGGAAATGGTAAGGTTTTCTTAGTAGCGAAATAATATGAAAAAGAACTGTAGATATTCAAAAAATCATTTCCCTGCAAATTACACTGCCACAACCACTCCCTCGAGACTTATACATTTCCAACTGATAAAATAGGGTCACATACGTTTCTTTCCCTATCAATAAAAAATTCCTCCCTTTCATTGAAAACCTTGCATAAAACTCCTAAACCCTGTTCCTTTTCCATAACGAACAATGGCAACAACTCTTTGAACCAAGAGTAAGTGTTTTAATGCTTACCTGTGACTGTAAACACATAAAAGTTGAATTTGGAAGGATGGTAGACTATCTCCTTCCTTTCTCCCGCATCACACAAATGAAATGATTTTTTAAACCTAGTCAACTTTACCTTTATACGACGGTCCTTTCCGGATCCCTCATCAAGCGATTTTTCCCAAACTACTTTTCTCCGTGGAATTCACTTGAATTTGCTACGTGGAACATGATTTACATTCCACTACCACATTTCCCTTTTAACCATCTCATAACTTTACCCTCCAGAACCAATAATGACCGTTGATGAGTTTTCACTTTTTGCCTAAACCGTTGGATTGAGATTGGTTGTAGACATTCCGCTAGCCTTTTTAATTTTTTCAAGTGTGCATCTTTATTCAACGGACTGTCCTTCCATCGTAGATTTTGTTTTCTTTATTCCATAACCGTTGATCCTTAATCTTTGTTAACCACATCCACTTCTCTACGTATCTTATCTCTTGTGCATCTTTACCTAGCAGATCCATTTTAAATCGTAGATTTCACCACAATTGCTTTACACCTTCGAATTGCATGCCAAATTAACCATTATGCACAATTTAATAATGGAATAAAAACTATTTAAACCTTGCAAATTTATGTATCCTTTTATCTTCCTCAATCATACCTCTTCCTCAATTGTTCAACATAGAGGTGTTAACAACTGGCTCCAACTGGGGATGATATCCTCCTTGTGAGGTATCAAAGAACTCGTAGACCAGGTGCTTGTCTCTAATCTTTGTATCTAAACTTCCAAATTTTTTACTTTTTATCTGATATATTTCTTCTTAAAATAAAGAAAAATGGCCTACCTTCTAAATCTTAGGGCCTTCACTCCAGGCTTCAAAAATATTCGGTTCACCATCTGTACTGCTTTCAAGAAAACAAATATTTACAAACTATGGTACAAATTTTACCTTCCACCTTAGGATAGGTAATGATTCAAAATTCTTCCATTGACAGGTTTACTCTCCAAAGAAACCCCATTCAGATATTCCAAAAGAAATGCATTTTACCCTCTGTGACCTGCAATAACATAAGGACCTACCCACATGTGATCAAATTTTCCATGTTTATCTTCTTTAGGAGCATCCCATTTTAACACCAGGTCATTAATTTGGAATTGTTCTTGTTTCACCCTTCGATCAAAAGTATTTTTCATTTTTTCCTGGTGTGTTTGCAATTTATCATAGGCTTTATTCCTTTGCTCTTCTAATTCAATGATTTTTTTTATCCTTCTTTGCATGTGGTTTGGTTCTTCCTATTTCTCCTAAAAATATCTCATAACTCAAACACCCAATGATGCTGGAAAAATAACTTTGGTTCCATATACCAATTGGAAAGGAGACATTCCAATCGCTCTTTTAGTACTAATCCTGTCAGCCCATAAAGCATACTTAAGTTTGGTGTGCCAAGATCTGCTGTTGTCTTCTAACAACTTCTTGATAATCCTTATCAGGATTTTATTAGAAGACTCTACCAATCCATTTCCCTTTGGATAATAAGTAGTTGAATGATTTAAGCTAATATGATATTTATGACAAAAATTAATCATCTTCTTGGATTTAAAAGCTGTTGCATTATCAATAACTATTCTTCTGGGGCACCCAAACTTTGCTAATATATTCTCTTCAAGAAAATCCATAATTACTATCTCAGTTGCTCTCCGAGTAGGAATTACTTTGATCCATTTTGTGAAATAATCTATGGCTGTTAGAATCCATTTATGTTGTCTTGAATAATTTGGGTTTATCTTTCCAATGAAATCCAAACCCCACTACTGAAAAGGAGCTTCTACTATTATTGGATTAAGAGGAAGGGGAATTACCTTTCTTTTATCGTCAAAAATCTGACATTGATGACATATGCTAGTTTCTTTGTACACATCTAAAAACAATGTCGACCAATAGAAACCTGCTCTCAAAATTTTGTTTGCAATCACCTTCCAAGAATGATGTCCTCCACAATCTCCTTTATGAAATTCTTTTACTGTATGTTGGGCTTCATTTTCTAAAAGGAAATTAAGTAACACACCTCCAGGATCCTTCTAATAAAGATATTGATTTTTAATACAAAACTTAACAGCTTTTAACTTGATCGATCTTGCTCTTGTTTTACTCAATATTGCAGGAGCTTGTAAATTTTGAAGAACATGAACAATATCAAAATACCATGGAGATGTAGTGAAGTTAATCATTAACTCCACCCCTGTATCCAAGTGATGAAATTGACTAGATACAAAATTGAGCTGTAAAGATTCACAGTTTGAATCTGTAAACATTTTTTCCAATCCCTTCCCTTTAATCAACTTAGTAGGTCTAATCTCTATCTCATACTCTAGCAATGTCGCTATCCATTTTTCCCTTCATCCTTCTGGTTCAAGTTGTGTGAGAATCCCTTTTACTACAGCGGTTGGAACATGAGAAATTATATGTGAGTGAAGAATATACACCCTTAAATGTTTCAATGCTTTAACCAAAGCATATGCTTGTTTCTCCATAATATCATATTTTAACTCTCCGTCTCTCAACATCTTACTGAAAAAGGATATGGGTTGCTCCATCTTCTCATTATTTTTCTGTAACAAAACTACAACAATAATATGTTCTGAAGCATAAGAAAATACTAAAAATTCTTTAGTGAAATCTAGACTCACCAACACATGAGCCTCCGAAATAGCTTGTTTAATTTCTTTAAAAGATATTTTAGCCTCCACTGTCCATTTTATTTCATGACCTTTTTTCAACATATTTGTGATATTCATTAATATTTCAACAAAAATCGGAATGAACCTTCTTAAAAAATTCACATGTCCCAAGAATTGTTAACTCAAAAAATCCCTGACTAATCTCTCTATGACCTACACCACCCAAGGACACCACTTCACGACCCTCCATTAGACCCCCTCACCCTCAAAATAGCCCAAGGATGAAGAAAAGGGATTTAAAACCCCAAAAAGGAGCCCAAAATACTCTCATAGGAGCTAAAGCCCCCCAAAAGGGGCTAAAACCCTTAAAGGAGTTAAATTAGGGCAGAATGGGCTAAAGTATGGACCAAGGGCTTAAAACCCTAAAACCCCAAAAAACCTATAAAATGAGGGTGGGGGGTCACTCTTAAAACACTTCTCCCTTGCTTACTGTTATGCTTACTGTGGATGCCTTGAGACACCTTTGCCTCTCAAGCCACCCACACTCCCTCTCCTCCATCTCCATTGAGCCATAGCTCCCCCATCCAAGAGAGGTGCTTCCACAAGCTTGGGCATGGTGGCCCATTTCCACCAGAGAAGGTATAGCTTGTCATTCTTGTTTTGTTAATTTGATTTCTTTGCTTTCTAACCCCATGATTTCATTTGCAGTTTTATTTCTTAACATTGTTTTGTAGGTATTTCAGTTTATTATTTCTTAGAATTTGTTTGCAGGTCTTTGGAAGCGGAACCCTAACCTTTGTGTGCAGAGGGGTTCACCATCATTTTGCCATTTTATTCTCTCTGTTCTTAGTTTAGTTTCTGTCCATTTACATTACGTTTTCATTTTCAGCATTTACCACTAGCAGGAACCTACCCTTCTATCCTATAGATAGAAGGGAGCCATTCCTTCCCCTGTAGCAAGGAGAAATCCCTACTACAAAACTGGCGACCATACCGGGTCGATCCCACAGGATCCCTTGGCCAAATTTTTAAAATTTCAAGTTTTTTTCAAGTTTTTCCCTAGTTTTTCAAATTTCATGTTAAATTCACTTTAAATCCAGTTTATTTTCAGTTATCAATACTGTTGAAGCCTTTGCTAGGCAAATCCGAGTCAGTTTGGCCACAGTACAGGTTACTGTCAACCGGATCTAACTCTGGATCTCAAAAAACCCCAAATCCGGGGCAGGTCGCTCTTATAGGGATTGAAAGTGAGGTGAGGCACACTTAATGGCCAAACAGGTGCACCCAGGGCACACTTAATTCCCTGATAAGTGTGAATTCACTCAGAAATAGAGCCCACGATTGTCTGTGGATTCTGTGCGACCCCCTCACCTGTTTCTGAAAAAATATTGCGGCCCCCTCGCCTGTTTCTGAAAAAATCTTGCGGCCCCCTCGCCAGATTTGATCAGAAATGTGCAACCTATCAAACAGAACTTCAATTTTAGTTTAATAGAGGTTAAATTTTAGTTTTATGGGGAGTGTCAGTGCAGCTCAGCTGCCTCTATCCAGCACTGCAAATCAATTTAAGTTTATGTTTCTATTTTTTGCAATTTCTTTTACAAACAATGTGTAAATTCCAAGTAAATGTTAATGGCTTAATCAAATAAATGTATCTTAACTAAAATCAACCTAAAACTAACTGTCTTGCTTACCCTTCCTCCTCTACCCAGTCATCACCCTTCGGGGTATTCTGGGATACGACGAAGGGAAAGCTCGTATAGATCTAGACACTCCACTAATATTGTTCCAAACCATTATAACCGGATGACCTAGAAGGTAGAGGGGGTAGAGAAGGAGGGCTTCTCACAGCACTAAGCATCCTCCCTATTGACCAACCTTGCATTTGGGACCTGTGGATATACAGATGGGCTTAGTCCCATTGTTTTGAGAGCCCGACACCTTCTCTTGGTTAAAGAGGAATATCAGTGTGAGGTAGTCATCTAGTTAGGCCATCAAACATTCAGGGTTAATAACTGTATTTGTTCACAATTTCTGATTATTCAATGCTTTCATACACAACCACAATATGAATTCATAAACCATTTTGTAGCAACCAAATACCAGAAAAACAAACAAACAAATACACCATACCAAGTAATTAACCCAACTCAGTTCATGACGTTGAGTGAGCCTTAAAATTTGCCACTTTACACTAAGTACAACCAATCTGCGGTCTTTAAGGACATAATTCCTTGACTGCTTCAACTATGGGAAGTACTTGGGCTCTACCTAGAAACTCATTATGAGGAGTACCACAGGAACCCCAAAGTAGTTGGCCGCTGAGAGGAATTGCCAAGCAAAATGGGCAACGACCCCTTCCAATTGAGTAGAAACACCTGTGAGGAACAAGCCAAGCACTGTCTTCTGGCAGTCTTGGTGGCCAAGTGACCACCTACATCTAATGGGAAACCACTAAAACTGGGGTCCAAACATCGTTCTCACCAGTTTCATACATAAAATCAAACACAATTGATCCTCCATGCTCTTTCTCACGCCTAAGAGGCAAACCACCAGAATTTGGAACACTCGATCGACACCATTGAAACCATTCTTAGCGATCTCCCACACCATCATAAGACCACACAACCTCTAATTCTAATTCAGACCCATATCATTCTGAACTAGACCTCCACATTGCACCATCAAGCCCCATGGCTGGTGCAAATCGGGATCCATTTTTTGGCTTAACCTTAGCAAGTGGACCCATGTCCAGACAACAACCTATAAGCACAGTCATGCAGACTGTCATTAGTCAGCTGCCACCAACCATAGTGACCAGCCAAGCTGGCCCACTTGCAACACATTGGGGTAGTGGCCCCTCCACACACATTTCCCCTCCTGCCACATAGGGGGGTAGTGGACCATCCACTTACATTTCCCCTAATGTCATGCATGGGGGAAATGTCCCTTCCACCTACACTGTCCCTCCCACAACACTTGGGGGCATTGGCCCATCCGTAATGGTGCCACCGCAAGTACCCCTAGCTATGCAGATGCATTATGCACCTGCAAACCCCACCACCATCGCAGCCAATCCCACATCAACCTGGGGTCAAATATGCCCTTCATGGCTCGTCTTAACTTGCGTGATTTGGGTAGGTTAAAAAATGACCCCATTTTACATCAATATTTTTGGCCTTTAATGCCAACTAAGCTTCCATTAGACATCCCCAAGTTTGAAGGAAAAGCAGGGGAATGTCCCCAAAACCACATAATGAAATTCCATCTATCATTAGAGGAAATTTCAACTCAAAATGGGCCTCCTAAAATGAACTACTAAAATAATAGTTAAAATAATAAAATAATATTTATTAATTTTGGAGGAAGAAAAGAAAAAACTACTTTTTTGTTTGTATTTTTGACATATCTCCCCGTGTTTTTACTCAAATTTTGATCGAGAGAGCTCGTTGGATGCAGAATTAAATTCCGCATCCAACGAGTACCCACTCGGCATACTTTTGACGGACCCCTCTACCCCAAAAACAAGAAATACCTAAAAAAATGGAATGATGACATCATCATTCCATTTTTTCAGGTATTTCTTGTTTTTGGGGTAGCGGAGTCCGTCAAAAGTATGCCTAGTGGGTAGTTGTTGGATGCGGAATTTAATTCCGCATCCAACGAGCTCTCCCAATCGAAATTTGAGTAAAAACACGGGGATATATGTCAAAGATACAAACAAAAACGTAGTTTTTTTTATGATAGCTATCCCCAAATTTATATTAAAAAAATGTTTAAGACCTATACGGTATTTCAAATTTAAAGCAATTTCATTGGCTAACACATGATGACATGGAATTTAAATAAAAGTTAAAAGGCCCATTTTGAGTTGAAATTTCCTCTAATGGGTACTCATCCAACAACATCATAGACAATTCTATCAGGCTGAGGCTATTCCAACACACCCTTACAGGTTCTGCGGCCAAATGGTACATTAAGCTGCCACAAGCCAAGTACCTGGACTTCAACTCCCTAGCTTTCATGTTCCTACAGTATTTCCAACTCCCCATCAGATATGATGAGGGGGTGGAGATCCTCTTATCCTATCGTCAAAGCACTGCAACTCATATAACTGATCATATCCATGAGTGGCAGTGACGTCGTAGCCTATCTAAAATCCAACTTGATGACAGGGTCTTCTTGGATTGGTTCCTTAAGACCTTGTTCCTGCCCATAGCAAAGGAAGTCGCATTTGAACGTCCCCAATCCAAAGAAGAAGCCATAGTAAAGGCCCAACAGTTTGACCTTATTTATGCTCAGTCTGGATACCTATACACCATCATTCCATACACCCATCATCTGAGTACCTCATACCGTGATGCACTGGGGGCATCCCACACTACAGACGGCATCATAGGATCGATCTCCCAACAGCTATAGCCTTAACTGAAACCAGCTGCTATTACACCACAACCAAGCAACACTGCTAATGTTGCTTACCAAAACCAAGCCCTAGACTATGCAAGACTGATGTCCCAGTCCGGAGCAACAACTCCTATGCATAACCTGCACCACCGCAGTAGGATCAGGCCATGGCTTGGACAACACAACAGTATGTGGGGAAAATTCCCACATTTGTGGCACCACCACCCCCACAAATCTACTATGCACCACCAGTGCAACTATTTCAAGCCCCTTCCCCTACTCCACCCGCTCCGTTGGGACAAGTGTTTGCACAACAAAACCATCCCAACCATCCTTCCCCCAATAATAAACAAGGACAAGCTAGGAATAATAGGCCCCACAACCAAGGCAATAACCAACCATAGGGAGGCGGTAAACAACTGAACCCTCCCAACAATGTTGCGACAAATTGGCCAGCCCAAAACCCCCCACTACAGAATGCACCAAGATGCAACGCCCCATTGCGCATGAACCAACCATGCACACTCTGTGATGTAAAACACCCCACTACACATTCAAGTGTCCCCTCATGGCTTGGATGAAGCAAGCCATTCAAAACAAGGCCCTACAGGCTGCCAACACTACAAATCAAGCCCAACCCAACTCGACACCACAAGGACCTCCCCCCATGGTGCTTCAAAACCCACTACCAGTCCAAGGATTGGTGGCAACCGCTCCCCCTCCCTAGGTCAATCCCAATGCTCCAGGGGAACCTCCCATAGCTAAAACAGGTGTTCACCACCTGCTAGCCATGATGACTGAAGAGGTCAACTTGCAAACTCAACAGAATTAGTACGGTACCACCATCGAACCCGCTGACACATCACTGGCATCAACGTCCAAAACGGTCAACCTACCTCTTCAGTTACCCTTGTTCCCGCTCCCCCCATATGCAGAATTCCCAACAACGCCATGGATAAAGTTGCAGTAAGGTATAGCATCATGTATTATTTGGCCCAAAAGCCAACTACCATGTCCGCTCTTTAGGTACTTAAAATGTGCTCAATGCAGCGTAAATCCTTACTAGCTGCCCTAGGGGCAGTAGACCCCTCCGAATCCAAGTTGATCACATTCAACATAGAGAACAGAGAACCATGCATGCCATCGACCATCGCCTTTCAAATCTTGATGTCCATTTGGAATTTAGTTGTTCACAAGTGCATAGTGGATGAGGGGGCATCCACGTGCATTATTTCTACCTTGGTTTCAAAGAAACTTGGATCACCAATTCTGCAACTGTTCTCCATAACCCTGTGGGCTTATGATGGACATCCCACTAAATCACAAGGAATCCTCCCCCATGTCCCCATTACATTAGCCAGGAAGATAGTGCTAATCGATATAGAGGTCATCAATGCTCAACTAGACTACAACCTTCTCCTCAGGAGAAGTGACATGTACACCATGCGAGCTATTGCATCAACTTTATTCTATCTCATGATTCCCCCCCATGAAGGGAAGATTGTTATAGTTGATCAGCTCACCTACCATGATCTGCAAGGGTTAACGACACCTACCAACATTATTCCTACCATCACCACCATTGAGCCACAAGGGGCGACCACAAATGCTAATGTTGTCCCTGCAATCAACACTATGGTTGACAACACACCATCCTCCCCATTATTGAATGTGGACCCTGGATTGTTTTTCGATACCACCATGATGGCTCCTTTCCCGTTAGTGTCACCACCACCGAAACAAAATGAAACTGTAGACTTGTGCATGGTCTCATCCAGCACTGCTGCACACAAACAGAAACCACAGCCACAGCCCCAACCACAACCACAACATCGTCCACAGCTGCAACACCAATAGCAGTTGCAACATCACTCACAACGGCAGTATTACATGCAGCTGCAACCATAACCACATCCCCACGTGCAACCAACTGAGAGTTATTTGGGCTCATCCCCAGTCCATACGATTCCCTTCCTCTTCCCCCCACCTGATGTCATGAGCAAGCCGGTCATGGCCACCTTAAGCCTACCCAACTTTACGTTGGGGATCCTGGTGTGGTATATTGATCCACTAGCTCAACCAGCACTGCCCCAGGTTGTCTTAACCCTGATGTAACCCGTTGCGGTCAAGTCTCACCCTCCACCCACTTCGCAAAAGCCAACAACCGCACCCGCACCCACCCCTCCCCACCAAAAAAGGGCTAGGGGTAAGAATTCCAAAGCCACTGCAGAACTACGACAAGTCCCACCTTGTGCCATCTGTGAGCAACAGGGCCATCCAACTCAGAATTGCCTTGAAATCTTAGTGATCCATGCGCATCTAGATGCCATGGACACAAACAAAAACATCCTCGTGGTTGAACTCCCAACTACACCCATAGTCAGAAACAAGGAATTGAGGACAAACCATGCTTGCACCCTTTGTGGCTTGTATGGACATTAATCCCACCATTTCCAAGACCTGCCCAAATTTCGAATGGCTCTCACTGACCTCCGTCAACATTCCCTTGATTTTGAGATCACCTTGATTGAATAAGTTCACCCACCACCTCCTTCGTCAGACACCATGTCCATTTACATGATGTCCAGTTCCACCGACCTACTCATCTCCTCCTTCATTGACGGTCCATCAGACCTATCTCTTTGTTGTTAAAGCAATGATGAGGAGATACTTGAAGCTTTTACCACCCCAGGATACCCATGGGCTGATATGCACCATCGCTCGTTCTTCCTTCCTGAAGAACTTGTGTCGCAGTCTGACTAGTTTTCCATGGAGACCAAAGATTTCATCCATGGGAAGGTCGACTGGTTCAAGAACCCCATCCTAGCACCGGATGCCTTCGAAGAAGGGAATATAGTGAACATTTCACCAACCATTAAAATTGACATCCAACCAATTTTGAGATTGTTGAAGAAATCATGATGGGGGCATCTTGCTCCCCAGAAGAGGTCGATGCCTACAAAGCTCTCTTCAAAGAATTCTACGACATCTTCATCTGGTGTTACACCAAAATGACCAGCCTAGATCCATCCATCATGGAACAACACATTGGCACATGACCTGATGTGGCTCCCATATGCCAAAATAAACGGCCCATCCATCCATCCAAAGTGGTTGTGGTTAAAGCTGAGATAGAGAAGCTGTGCACAGCTGGATTCATTTATCCCATTGCATACACCACTTGGGTTTCTAATCCTGTTCCCATGAATAAAAAATAGGGTACCATTCACATTTGCACAGAATTCCACGACCTCAATGGGGCATGTCCCAAAGACAACTTCCCCACACCTTTCATCGACCATATATGCATGCGTTGGACATGAAGCCTTTTCCTTCATGGACGGTTTTTCTGGATATAACCAAATCCAAATCTGGAAAGAAGACCATTACAAGATGGCATTCACAACCCCATGGGGAACATTCGTGTACCGGGTCATGCCCTTTGGCCTCAAAAATGTTGGAGCCACCTTTAGGAATTCTATGACACACTGCTTCCGTGACCTCATTCACATCATGTTGGTTTGTTTCGACAACCTCATCGCGCGGTCGCAGAAGAAAACAAAACACATAGACGACTTGCGATAAGTCTTCATATGATGTCGCCAGTGCGGAATCTGCTTGAACCCGTTCAAGTGTGTTTTTTGTGTCCCCTTGGGCCATCTACAAGGATTCATCGTGTCACACAAAGGAATGACCATTGATCCTTGGAAAGTCCAAACGACTTTCCCTCTAACGTCACCCCTTTGAGTGACAACGCTACAACTTGTATTAGTCTTTCCATTTTTGTTTTACACATTTTTTCCAAATTGAGTCTTATTTATCGTTTCCTCTCATTGCTTTAGATGGAGCACACCTCAAACCAGTATATGGGATTCGTAGATGGAGCAAGCATATGGTCTCCGAACCTCGCCTCAGCTGCATGGGTAATCTACTCCCCATTGCACAAGTTGATCCACATTGACGGAATATGTGTGGGCACCGCAACCAACAACCAAGTTGAATATGATGGTGGCAATGGCCTTTTGGATGCAGCTCTCCAATTAGGCATTCACCATTTTGATGTCTTCTTAGAATCCCAGCTCCTTGTTTCTCAGTTGAAAAACCACTACCGAGTACGTGATCCTTGCCTCTTTAGAAAGTACCTGCATACTAAACAGATGGTTAGAACATTTGAATCCCTCACATTCAAATATGTTTCTAGAAACCTCAATAGTGTCGCAGATCAAATGGCTAATGATATTCTAAATTGGCACATCCATAACCACATATAGGAAACATACAACCATAACATCATGCATAATCATGTCTAAAAAATACACACATAGTGTAATAATACATCACATAGGAATTTGCATTCCACAGTATCATAACAAGTCTCACATAATAAAACCATAAAAGTGCATCCACATGCATCAAACAATATATATATATATATATATATATATATAAATCGATCAGTCGCATGTCCAAAACATGTCCAATACAAAAATGAGAAGCCACATATGCTTTCTCAGCAGGATACACATAAGCGACACAAAAACCCCTAAGTGCACCAACGCACTCGGGATAGCCTCACTAGGCTACTAATCTGACTCGGACTTGTCATCTGACTCGGCATCATCATCTTTCGAAAAGAACTCATCCTCTACAGGAAGAACACTCTCACCACTCGGTGAAAGTGCTCACAAGCCACAACCATCTTCCTCATCACACCATTCAAATATGGAGGAAGGTTGTGAATAGTGGCAATCATTCTAGTACTTAGGTGCTGCTAGCCATCATCTAACACTCTAGTAGCAAGTTGCTCCATATATGACACCAGTACATCCATATTCCGCTGCCTCCTGCGGGAGCTCCTGACAGGAACCGCCGCAGGAGCTATGGTAACAAACCACCTCTGATGCTTGGGTGGCAAGCGAGGACCAACATATGCACATACAAACAAGGACACCATCAGTCCACATATATCAATATTAAAACTACCAACCAGCTCAACTACACTATGTATAAAGATGAACATAAAAACATCACACATACATACCAGCTGGTCCCCACGCCTGGCCAGGAGGTCAGGGCATCTCAGGGTCTCCCTGGAAATTCATACCTGCATATGAGTACTCCTCGATCACTACAGGAAGCTGGAGCCACTGCTCCAACAAATACTCTATAAAAGAGTGGCCCACTCTGCTGCCACCCTCCCAGATCATCATCTAGCGCAATCTGTACATCTGAGGCTCCCGCGGACCATTGTCGTGCACAGCCTGGTGACGACGAAGTGTAGGTACTTTCTCAAAGAAGAAAGCACACAAGAAGGAGCCAAAACAAAAACCACCACTAGTAGTCTTCGACTTGTTCAGCTGACGTCGAATAGCCTGCAGATACATCTGGCCCCATGCATAATATGTGCCACCTATAGCACGCTCTACTAGCTGTAGCTGACCACCAGAAATCTTGTGAATTCCCGTGGAACCCAAGATACACTGCAATAAGGTCCCTACCACCCATATGGACAAATCATCGATGTCACACATCAGGATGTAAGAACCACGCATTTACGCCGTAGCATAATAGTTTCGATCGCACAGCTCCTCTAATGTCTCCCCATGAGACAGCACAGGCGCCAAGTCACCAACCACTTCCAACATAGGGATCCCAGTAATGAAGTATACATATGCCAATGTAATCTCAATGCGTTGGCCCTGAAAGAGGAACACCTCGTCATCAACATCCCAGAAACCTATCAGTGTTTGCATCAGCAAACGCAAGCTTCGCAGGAGGGGTATCCTCATAAATTTCAGAAATCCACAATGGGTTAATCTATCTCTAACATTCTTGTCATGTAAGGATGCATCCCTGACACTCTTGCATTCTCTCTCTCCACTTGATCTCTACCATCCTGCACAAGCAAAAACCCTGATGTGATCCATTGCCATCATCAAAAAACACCCAAAAGAGGCTAGGGTGCACTTGTTTGGGAAAAATGAGTACCAAGGGTGCTCATAATTGCCCCACAGGTGCACCCAGGGTGCACCTTTTCCTTCAAAAGGTGTGACTTGGCCCCCATGAAACCCCAAACTGCTCATGGGGGGCCTCCAGGTGACCAAATCCAGCAAATAAACCACCAAAAAGATGAGATTCAGTGAGAGCTTTTACCTGCAAGTCACGGCACTTGAAACTGTCAGTCGAATTAAGAGAAATTGACAAATGAAGAATTAGGGCCCACCTCTCTAACTCCACAATGAACAGTGACAATGACACTTCACCATGTGGACGCCACCCTTATATAGGCCCCATTTGACCTAATTTCTTTCGATCGACATAAAAGGACCATACGGACTCCGTTTGAGACTCCGTTTATGCCACTGGTTTCATAATTCCACCCTCTATCTCTTTATGAGACCATCGTCTCATGTTTAATAAATTAATTTTGGGACCATTTCCCACAAGTCACCTCGATTTACGAGCCATGACATGACGATGCAAGTGTCTACGGACCTATATCACACTTCCCGACCGCAACTCATGTGAGTTTTCAGGCCACCGCCTATTAAGGAATGTAATTTTTAGTTTTTGTTTTGTATTTTTAACACATAGTTGTCTTTTCTATTCACCGCACCTTGCGTGGACCTCTAGACCATTGTCCACAAAATGATTTCTTTTTCTTGCATGTATTTGGCATATAAGTGCCCCCGGACTTGCACTCACATCACATGTAGTCAAGTCCATTCACTGCAACACACACACATGCTCTTCTAACCTCTATCTGAGAGCCACCTCAGTTTGTGTGCCTTCTACCACATCGACTCGCGAGCCTTTGCCATGATCTATCCCACGCATGTATTGGTATGTTTGAGAACCTTCTGCTCTGTCCATACTATGTGGATGACCTTTGGACCTATATCCACTGTCCCGACCGGGGGCACCGCCTATGCCACTGCAATCGATTGACCACACTAGAGTTTCATTTAAAGCTCTTTTCTGACTGCTTAAAACAATGAAAAGATAGCCGAGCACAGTTGCTTCCTTTCCCGCTCACTAAAGTAGAGGAAAGGGTGTCTACATCGTCTCATTTACCTCCTTTTGTGGACCATGTAGACCATCAATTGAAAAGGACCTCCTTGGCACACTCAAGCCAAGACCTTTCCCCTCTGCATACCTTTATGCTTTCTCAGGCAGAGGGGCCACACTTTACGAAAAAGCTCACCGTGGGTTGTTGTTAATCTCTTTTCAATCATTCTCATCAAGAAAAGATTGCTGAGCAAACTTGGTTTCATTCATGCTCGTAAAAGTATTTGAATGACCGTCCAATCAGTACATGTTTAACCTTTTTTGGCCTGATTGGACTACCAACGGTAAATAAATCTCTCATCCCCTATAGGATGGGCAAGCTCTCCTATGTATACTTTTATCCCTTTTCGGGCACAAGAGACTACCAACGAAAAAGAGCCCCCACTGGAGTCTTCTTTGTGCTTTCAGACTCACTAAAATTGAAAGCACCATCGAGAATTTACCTTCTCGGGCTCACCAAAAATCCATGAGATCGTACCATAACGGTGTCCCTAGACACCATCCCATGGAAACCAGTTTGGCAGCTTTCCCCCTTTGGGTATCCTTTGTTTAGAGTGCTCTGCAATGTGTCTTCCTTGGATCCCATCAATTTCAAAAGTGTCTACCTCCTCCAAGCATTTCGCATCTGTAGTGACATTCTCGGTATTACAGCTATGATCCCATTCCCATGAGTTAGTTTCATTTACTTCCTAGTCCACCCTATCGTCATAATATGAACAAAGGAAGTTTCAGTCTACCACACTCCCCCTACCCCTGCTCAATTATTTCCCTTCCCATCGTCCCCCCATTTAGTGGGTCAGTTCGTATATTGTCTCACACCTTTTGATTATCTCCCTCGTGCTCCTGGTCAAGGAAACATCATTGCCTTGACTAGGGGAAGGTCTCCCTCTATTGACGCCAACACACATATTCCATAGGATAGACCCATAGGTCCTTGTATCTTGGTTTCATTAACATCATCGATGAGTTCCTTGGACCACTTGAGAGGAGCCCTTGCAGGTTTATTTCTTAACATTGTTTTGCATGTATTTCAGTTTATTATTTCTTAGAATTTGTTTACAGGCCTTTGGAAGTGGAACCCTAACCTTTGTGTGCAGAGGGATTCACCATCATTTTTCCATTCTCTTCTTTTTGTTCTTAGTTTAGTTTCTTTCCATTTACATTACCTTTTCATTTTCAGCATTTACCACTAGCAGGAACCTACCCTTTTGTCCTATAGACAGAAGGGAGCCATTCCTACCCCTATAGCAAGGAGAAATCCCTGCTACAAGAATGATTGTATTTTTTTTTTGCTTCTTGGTTCCCCCACTTTCAAAATTTCACTGACTCTTTTAGGATCAATCTTTATTCCATCCTTTTAGATTATGTGTCCCAACAACTTTCCTTCTTCCAATGCAAAATTTGATTTCTTTGGATTTAATGATATACCAAATTTCCTGCATTTTATGAATTTTTTTTCCAAATGATGAATATGCTCCTTGTCAGACCTTAAATAAACTGTGATGTCATCCATATAAATTACCCTAACCTGTGATGTTTTGCATGTATTTCAGTTTATTATTTCTTAGAATTTGTTTACAGGCCTTTGGAAGTGGAACCCTAACCTTTGTGTGCAGAGGGATTCACCATCATTTTTCCATTCTCTTATTTTTGTTCTTAGTTTAGTTTCTGTCCATTTACATTACCTTTTCATTTTCAGCATTTACCACTAGCAGGAACCTACCCTTTTGTCCTATAGACAGAAGGGAGCCATTCCTACCCCTATAGCAAGGAGAAATCCCTGCTACAAGAATGATTGTATTTTTTTTTTGCTTCTTGGTTCCCCCACTTTCAAAATTGCACTGACTCTTTTAGGATCAATCTTTATTCCATCCTTTTAGATTATGTGTCCCAACAACTTTCCTTCTTCCAATGCAAAATTTGATTTCTTTGGATTTAATGATATACCAAATTTCCTGCATTTTATGAATTTTTTTTCCAAATGATGAATATGCTCCTTGTCAGACCTTAAATAAACTGTGATGTCATCCATATAAATTACCACAAATTTGCCTATTTCTCCTGCAAAATCAATATCCATGGCACGCTGGAAGGTAGCCGCTGCATTCATCAAACCAAAAGGCATTTTTGCATACATAAAGGTGACCGATGGCGTGGTGAAAGCAATTTTCTCTTGATCTTCAGGTAACACCTTCATTTGATTGTATCTAGAAAATCCATCCATCATAGAAATTCTTTTAGCTCCGACCACTTTCTGCAAAATATGATCCATCTTCGGCAAAGGATAAATATCTTTCATGGAGATGTTGGTCTTCTCTGGGCAGACCCAGGTTTAATTTATTGTACCAAAAAAACCCCTAGCTCACTGGCCCTTTCGACGATAGACCACAGAACGGCCTAAAGTCTCACCCGAAGTTATCGTAGATGGGGTGGCTGAAGAATCAGGTTTTCTCAACCAGGTTCTGCAGCATCCTAGGTTCTCTGACTCTACTTAACCAGCTGAATCTCTCAGCAAGCATTTTTTCTCTCTTTCTAGCTAACTCTGCTATGGGACTGACTCTTATCGCGTCGCAGCTTCTAGGATGATGCACAAACTTTCTCTTTCACTCGGATCTTAACCTACGATATCTCACACCGGAGCTCCCCCGGCAGTGTGATATCACCCTTTCTACGCTATGATATTTCCTACAATAAGACTCAATATACTCATCAACTCTCAAGGTCCAAAGGCTTCCTTTCTGGGTATAATAGCTCAGTTAACCTTCATTAAGGTGTTAAACAACCTCACTTAAGCTTCTACAGTTCAACATGCTTAACATCAATTCACTCAACACGTTGAACTAAATATACATAAGTCACTTAACACAATAGCTGCTACTGTCATGAATCAAGCACTGATAAAATCATATAAAGAGTACTCGATACATTCAACTTGCATTTGACCTTCTATGTTACTGTAAACTAAAGGATAGCATACATACATTCACTAACTGATAAGCAAAGTTCATGTGACAGATAACAGATAACAAATAAGTAGAGCACAATCACATGAAACAGTCGCACAACACACGGATGCACGTGGTTCACTTCCAGGGGGGAAGCTACGTCCACGGGAACTGTGTTTATATTATATCTTGAGAGAGTAACATAGTTCTGATGCAACCTCTTATGCAGCTCGAGATCTTCTGGGAAACTCCATGCACACAGCTGGGAGCCCTTCTCTCTTAGATCTCTTCTCTTCCTATATTGCTTTCTTCTTACAATATACTCTTTCTCTCTCTCTCTCTCAATCCCTGTGGATTGTTACATTCAGGCTAAAGGATTCAGCCATTGGTTACAGTAAGATAACTATAGACTTAAAGACAGAACCAGAGCTCGACTCTTCCTCAATATCTCACCAACTATCTGACTAGCTATCTCACTATCCATCTACTATATAACCCTTCATAATACAAAATACATGCTTAAATAGGTGGCCTGAAGGTCTCACCATGATACAAAACTGTGGGCCTATCCCAACAGTAACCCAAAACCCTAACTGTGATAGTCGGCCTTTCTGTACTTTGTACTACCGCTTTACCGATCACACCACAACTTCCTGCAGTCTTCCACGATTTCCGGCGCTGATCGCGGGTATGGGCGCCACTTCCTCAATTGCTCCCCTTCTTTCTTTTGTCTTTAATACCTTGGCTCGTTGCTCCTTCTTCCTTTATGAGGGTAGTTGAGCCCTCCTATTGTTTCCGCTGCCTTAAACGCAGTGGTTGAGCTCTCTTCTCAGCCACTTCAAGTAGTATTTCCCTTTGACTTTCTTGTTCCAACCGCCGGGATTTTCGGACCACGATCCATGGCGGGAAATGTACTACGGCATCGTACCTTTATCGCATCGCCAAAACTGTCTTTCCTCCAAAAATTTTCCATTTTCTACCAAAAATAGTAGCTTTTGCTGTAGCTGCTGGACCCTGCTCCAACAGTCCCCTAACACTTACTTGTGGCTTGTCCCCGAGCCATTGACATCTAATTTATTTTGCTGTAGTGTCTCCTTGGATTCCTGTAAAGTATTTGCGAATATCTCCTTGAGTCCTGCAATATATTTTCCCATATCTTCGACACAGTCTTGTGCCGCTTCAAGCATGACTTGAGTAATCATGGGGTCTTTTGTGCTATCCATTTCACTCTTGCTTGTAGTGAACTCCTTGACCTTCTGATCAACCGCATCGACCAGCTCTGTAATTTGTTCCTAATATGGTTCAAGCATATTATTGAATTGTATGTCTTTTTCTCACAACCACTACGCTTCCTGTTGAAAATGGTTCATCTCTGTCATCTTCTTCATATTTGCAAGAGCTCCTAAGCTCTTGACTTATTCCTTTATTGCTGCTATTGCATTCTCCATGTTCTGGATGCTCTGCTTAAAATCTAGTCTATCTGGGAGCTTTTCTAGCTCTGACCATGTCTTCATTGCATTAGCTAGCAATGAATCTACATCATCTATACAACACTTCATCTACGTTTAAGTGAGTCTAAAGGCTTGCACCCTTGTTTCCTTGTCTACCTCAGGCATTCTTGGTGCTCGAGCCTCAAGCTCAACAATCTACGCCTTGTGGTCTTCCTCCATTTTGGCCATTGTCTCTTCCAAAGCCTTTGCTCTATCTGCAATTATTCTTACTTTCTGCGTTAGAGGCAAGGAAAATTCTATGTCACACTGGGGTAACTCCAATGTGATGTTCTGCAGGACTTGACTGAGATCTTGTTGTCTTTATTCATATACTCTTAACTCCTCCGCCTTTGTCTGAAAGCCTACGGTGAGCTCTGCATTCTGTTGTCTCAGCTGAGTGTTCTGGTTATAAGTCGCAAGCTCTCTATCCCTTTCAAAAATTGTCTTAATTGCATGGGGAACATCGCCTCGCTGCGATGTCACATCGCATCATCCTTAACCAAAAAGTTGGAGTGAACTCCGCAATCGTCTTATGAGTTGCACAAAATAAACTTTCCTGCTGCGATTCCTCCTACTTAGAACTTTTCCAACTGGTGTAGACTAGTTATGGGTGTGATGCCTCCTTTCAACTACACTGGACATCTGCACCACTTAGTTCTCTGAGTTAGGGCTAGGAGGTGGAGTGGCTATCACTATAAATCTTAAGCGTACTGCCATTAATCAAAGTAGGAACAAGCTCCCCGTTCAGTTTATTGAGTTGAACAGCACCTCCGTCTGTGACTTGTTGAATCTGATATGGCCCCAACCAATGTGTCTTGAACTTATAAATCTCATCTTTAACTTTTTCTTTATAATGAGGATTTAACCTATATGGACCCTGCTTAACTGGCCTAGCATCCTCTTTCAAAGGTATCCTCATGACTCCCAAATCTCCTACTATTCCCTTCATCTCTATAAACTTAGTGGGAAATAAGTCCTGATAGTCATGTAACAGATCTGCGATGTGTCCTACCGTTTCATCATCCCAATAGTCTCCAATAGAGGCAAAATTTGGTTCTATTTTTGTGCCAATATTGATCTTTTTAATCTTAATAGGCTCTGTGATAGCTGGAATCTCTAGCTTTGGTCCATCAACTTCGTGAGTCCCTTCTGACTCTGGAATGTTGATACTATGAGGATTCTCATCCTCATCACCTGGATCTTCTACGAAGTTGTAGCACTCTAGCGCATGTTCTAACTGGATGGCCCAATTAGGCTGAGCATACACTGGTATGGTACAGTCATCAAATATCGTAGTCTTTATAATATCTAGGGCCTGATCACTGCTTGGATACTTAGATTCAAAAGTGAAAGTGAGTAGAAAGTTGTCTATCATAACTGGCCATGTAATCATTCCTCTGCGCAAATCTGTCTTAGTGTACCAGTTCCTTGGGACTGTGTCTAAAGTGTGAATGAATAGGCGAACCCATTCATCCTCTGGAATGTCCGACTAGTTCTGTTCACAAATCTTAATATGTGACATGGGGTCACTTTCTCCTGTATATTTCTGCTGGAACTGCTCCTTGTCAATAGAGAATCTGATCGCCATCAATCTCTTAAAATCATCCCATTATGCGATATTTTGTTTATGTGCATGCCACCATCTTGCAGGTGTGGTTCTTACTGCAAGGTCAATAGCTGCCATCCTCTGCTCATGAGGGATTTCCTGCTCAAACTGCTGTAAAAATTCTTTGACATCTTCTAAGCCATCAAATGACGGAATATCCTTAATCTCTGTTCCAATCCTTCGCAATGACTTAGTCATAAATGCACATCTGCGAGTTGAAACTTCATAAATTCTATTCTGCCAATTTTCTAAACCAACATCCAAATCCAATGTGCATGAGTTGTCGCATCGCCAACTAATATTTCCTTCTGCGGTTGGATTGATATAATCACTCTGGTTAGCAGTCATCTGATAGAGGCTCTCCATATTATGCACCTCTTCCTCTGCTCTGATAGGTTCAATGTATCGGGGACCTTGAAAAGGATCCAACGGTGGGATGACTCAAATCTGTTTATCCTCAAAGGTCATTTCTCTTTTCTTCAAATCGATAATAGCCATGTTTTCAAATGCCCAATCGATACCTAATAAAGATGGATACAGTCTCCTATCGCCAATAATTTCTATGACTTCAAAATCTGAAAAGCTGTGAATTCCATCAATATCAACTGGTACTTGCGATAATCGGCCTAGTGGCGATACCCTCTACTGATTGGCTAATCGCAGATGGATAGGTGATTTGGCTAACTTAAGGCTACCCATCTGTTTCCATGTTTGAGTAGTAAGAACATTTACCTCTGATCCTAAATCTAGGATTACCTCATCCATTTCAAACTCTCCAATTTGTGCTGTGAGTCTCATTTCTCTTCCTGTTCTTGTATGGCCCATAATATTATGAACAACATGCTACGTACTGCTCATGGAAGAAGACTGCTGATACTGATCTATGATGCGTTGAAGCTCTCCTATGGCTTTCTCATTTCTTACGAGTTTCAAGCAGCTCCACAGGAAGGATTGTACACTTCCTGTCAACTCATCCTCTTTGCACCTTCCAGATGTGGTAGCCTACGATATCTGCACAGGACTAACACTACAAGGTTTTTGCTGTGGTATACCCCTATGAGGCAATATCTGCGATCCTGATGGTGTAGGGTCAGTAAAGAAAGTTTTAGCTTGCTGAAATGCTTCTTTGTTCTTCTGCAGGTCAAGTGGTGTATATTTATCAGTGGTTTTACACACCCACTTTGGACCTTTATTCTTTTCGGCATCCTGCGATGTCCTGCTAGTAGAAGCACTGCTGCGAGTCACAATATTGACTCTTGGTTCTGGTTCTTTCTACTCAGTAGCAATAATCTGAATATTTTGGTTTACTGCTGGCTTAGGATCCTTAATCTTGGCTATGAAGATAGGACATTCTTCTATAGTATGATCATAGGACTTGCAATACTTACATGCTGTAGTAGGGTTCTGACAATCCCTAGCACAATGTCCTATGGCTCCACAGTTGTAACAAACAATCGATCCATGGCCATGGCCAAACCCTCCACCACCGCCTCTTCCTCTGAATCCTCCACCACGGCCATCATGATCTGGTTCATGCGGTGGGCCTGTTGCAGGTCCTGATGTCTCTGACTAGACTCTATAGAAGTCATGTTTTCTCTCTATCATGAGATCATAAGCTCTGCAATTATTTTCATCATGTCCTACTGACTTACAGAAGTTACAGTATAAATTCTTAGGAGTTTGTACATACTTTTGAAGTAAAGGGCATTCCTATGGTCTATGTCCTCTTGTTCTATATATTTCACACCATGGCCCTTGATTCTGTACTAAGGGGTTATGAGCCCCACTTGCTAGATACTCAACAAATACTGGACAGTTATCTTTGGTATGGCCATGTCCTTTACACTTTGTACACCATAGTTCTTGTTCAACCTCTTTTCCTTTCTTAATCTCATGTAGCTGTAAAGTGAGATTGGCTAACTGATTCTGTAAATTTGTCATACCTGCACTAGTCTCAGCTAGAGGTGAAGCCTCTAGTTTCATTTCCATATCCAATGCTTCATCCTGCATATGGATTTTTTGTTGCATTAGTGGAAGTCTGATATGAGGGAGCAGTGCTACGATGAACCATTCCTTATGTTGCTCCGGCGCAAACTCAAAACTAACTTGGTCTATAAGAGATTTAAATTTCTGATCGAAATCCCATATTGACTCTATGGGTAACTGTTTGATGTCTTTAAGTTCTGTGATACATTGTGACTCAGACTTGGGTTTTTTAAATTCCTTAATCATTGTGGTCCTAACCTCTATGAGTGTTTTGTTCTGCGCTGATGTATACTTCATATACCATGTTAAAGCTCTTTCTCTAAGTGTAGTGGCCAACTGGACAAGCTTACTATTGTTATCCTGGATCTGTTTAATGGTCCATACAACTTCACATAGGAACCAATGCTGTTCTCGGTCTTCTGCCCCTGTACCCTTAAAGGTAGGTAATTTCATGTCATCCCCCATTCTGTTTCTATGATGTGGATTCTGATTTGCTGTATTACTACCACTTGGCAGTATAAATGTAGATGGTGTAGAGGTAGTATGTACTATGTGTGAACTACTAGATGGAGTTCCTACGGGATTATTCTGAGTCCCAGTTGGTTTCTGTGGGGTATAAGGGTGGTAAGGGATACCCCCTGCTGTTCTTTCTTTATTACTTTGAATCTGTTCTCTAGTACTGTCTGAACTGTCTTCAAAGAAGGAAGATATGAAATCTACTTTATATCTCTTACCGCTATTTGTACATCCAATTTCTTCAGAATCACTCTCAAACTCTTGTGACATTACACTTACTTAACTTATTCATCTGAGAATGTATCTAGTATTCCTTTTTCATACAATAACATCTTAAGGAACCGATTTAAAGAGTTCAAGTACTTACCGCGATATCCTTTGAAGAAGTACCTCTCTGCTTCACTGAAACTCTTTCTTTCATCAACTGCAAACTTTGTAATGAAACCTTCCAGCAAACTTGCAAGCCAGAAGTCTACTTCCCGCGAGATGGGATTATCTACGGTTTTCATGGTGTGAATCAGCTCCAGTGTCTAGACAATGTTCCTTTTCTTCTTGAATACATGCTTATCAGTTAACTTTGACAACCAATCGTACAACTCATTTATGTAGGTCACAAAAAATATCTCATGCAGGTCTGTGAAGATATGTTTCTGTAACCAGTCCTCTGTACTCAACCTAGGACTCTTGTTTTCTTTCTCAGCAAATTCTCTTTCCTTAGACTCAACCCACTGGTTAATTTCTTCTTTAGTAGGATGCCAATAGAACATCAGCTCTTCAATTTGTTCAAAACCAGCGATGGAACCATTTGTTGGTCTTCTCTGGGCAGACCCATGTTTACTTTATTGTACCAACAAAACCCCTAGCTCACTGGCCCTTTCGGCGACAGACTGCAGAATGGCCTGAAGTCTTACTCGAAGTGCTCTTAGATGGGGTGGCTAAAGAATCAGGTTTCCTCAACCAGGTTCCGCAGCATCCTAGGTTCTTTGATTCTACTTAACCAGCTGAATCTCTCAGCAAGGGCTGTTTCTCTCTTTCTAGCTAACTCTACTATGGGACTGACTCTTATCGTGTCATAGCTTCTAGGACAATGCACAAACTTTCTCTTTCTCTTTGCTCTTAACCTGCGATATCTCACACCGCAGCTCCCCCGATAGTGCGATATCGCCCTTTCTACGCTATGATATTTCCTACAGTAAGACTCAATATACTCATCAACTCTCAAGGTCCAGAGGCTTCCTTTCTGGGTATCATAGCTTAGTTAACCTTCATTAAGGTGTTAAACAACCTCACTTAAGCTTCTACAGTTTAACATGCTTAACATCAATTCACTCACTCGCTGAACTAAATATACAAAAGTCACTTAACATAGTAGCTGCTACTATTGTGAATCAAGCACTGATAAACTCATATACAGAGTACTTGATACATTCAACTTGCATTTGACCTTCTATGTTACTGTAAACTGAAGGATAGCATACATATATTCATTAACTGATAAGCAAAGTTCATGTGACAAATAACATATAACAAATAAGTAGAGCACAATCACATGAAACAGTCACACAACACACGGATGTACGTGGTTCACTTCCAGGGGGGGGAGCTACGTCCACGGGAACTGTGTTTATATTATATCTTGAGAGAGTAACACAGTTCTGCTGTAGCCTCTTATGCAGCTTGAGATCTTCTGGGAAACTCCATGCACATAGCTGGGAGCCCTTCTCTCTTAGATCTCTTCTCTTCCTATATTGCTCTCTTCTTACAATATACTATTTCTCTCTCTCTCTCAATCCCTGTGGATTGTTACATTCAGGCTCAAGGAGCTGGCCACTAGTTATAGTAAGATAACTACAGGCTTAAAGACAGAACCAAAGCTCGACTCTTCCTCAATATCTCACCAACTATCTGACTAGCTAGCTCACTATCCATCTACTATCTAACCCTTCATAATAAAAATTACATGCTTAAATAGGTGGCCCAAAGGTCTCACCATGATACAAAACTGTGTGCCTATCCCAACAGTAACCCAAAACCCTAACTGTGATAGTTGGATTTTCTGTACTTTGTACTGCTGCTTTACCGGTCACACTGCAGCTTCCTGCAGTCTTCCACGATTTTCAACGCTGATCGCAGGTATGGGCACCACTTCCTCAGTCGCTCCCCTTCTGTCCTTTGTCTTTAATACCTCATCCCATTGCTCCTTCTTCCTTTATGAGGGTAGCTGATCCCTCCTGTCATCACCGCTACCTTAATGCAGTGGTTGAGCTCTCTTCTCGGCCGCTTCAAGTACTATTTCCCTTTGACTTTCTTGTTCCAACCGCCATGATTTCTGGCCCGCAATCCATGGCGGGAAATGCACTACGGCGTCGTACCTTTATCGTATCGCATAAACTATATTTCCTCCAAAAATTGTCCATCTTCTACCAAACATAGCAGCTTTTCCTGTAGCTGCGGGACCCTGCTCCAACAGGAGACCTTATTCAAATTCCTGAAATCTATGCAAAGCCTTATTTTTCCATTTTTCTTTCTAACAAGAACTAAATTAGCAACCCATCTTGAAAATCTTAAAGTCACAATAATTTTGGCATCAAATAATTTTTTAATTTCCTTCTCAATAACTGGTAGCAATTTTGGATTTATTCTTCTAAGCTTCTCTTTGAAAGGCTTTTCTCCAGGTTTAATTGGAATAGTGTGTTGTATTATTGAAGTATCATATTCCTTAAGCTCTTCATCACTCCAAGAAAATACATTTGTATAATTTTTCATTAAATTCACATATTCTTCTTTTTCTTTTGCAGGCAAATTTTTAGATAGTTTTACAATCTTAAGATTCTCTTTAGTACCAATATTTCTATCTTCAATAGCGTTATCAGCCGTTTTTAATTTTGGATATTTAGCAACATCATTCTGATCAAAACGTTTCTCTAAAAGAATCAAACCTCTTGGTATAAAATTGCTTTTCAATTGAATGATATCCTTTCCTCCTAAAGTACCCTTCAATTTTTCAGTACTAGTCTTTTCTTCTTCATTTTCTTCAACCTCTTGGAAATTTTCACTGTCATCATTTTCAGCATCAATATGAGTGTTTACAAATTCTTTTGATAGTTCCAAAAATATTTTTATTTGCATGTCATCTTCAAATACCTACCAATATTTAGAATTATAAGGTATACATGGTCTATTTACAATATCTACCTGATACTCTTTTTTACTAGCACTTGGAATTTTGAATTTACCAACAGCAATCGCCAAAGAATCTGCTATTGTATTCTCATATCTTGGAATCACCTTAATTGTATGTCCTGTAAAATTATTACTAGACATAACCCATACTTTGTTTCTGTAAGCTCTCAATCGGGGATGTCTAGTTTGATAACTATCATTCACTTGGTTTATCACAAGCTCTGAATCTCCTAAAACTCTTATCCTTTGTGCTCCCAGATCCTTCAATGCATGCAACCCAAGTAACAGAGATTCATATCCAGCCACATTATTAGTGCATTCAAATGTTAACTTATATGACAAAGCTTTAAAATCCCTGATAAGAGAAATTATATATACACCAACACCAGTGCCAACCTTTTCCATAGATCCATCAAAATACATAGTCCATAAACCATCTCTTTTTTGTTTCTTTTTCAAAGCATTTTGTTCTATCATTCCCTCTTCATTATTTTCAGATTTCATTTTCAACGTAGACTCCAAATCACACGGGATAGTATCATTAAAGAAAATATAAGAACCCAAATAAGTATCAACAACATATATATGATGAATATCAAGTCTATCTTGACTCCTTAGTACATAAGGAGTTATTTTCTCAGTATACAACCTACTACTCCCATCTTGGATAGGAATAGTGGCATATGACATGTCCATTTGCAAGCTACCCTTCAACTTTGAATTCCAAGACCTTGATAACAACACCCCAAATTTTGGTGGAATGTCTACCACTACCACTTCCAACTATTGTTTTAGTTGGCAATTTATTCAAAGTTACTACCATATATTTAATTAACCCAAGACACTTCACCCTCCTGAAATCAAAGGAATACAAATCTTTATAAGGTCTTGTCACTTCCAATCCCAAACTTTAAACTACTCGTTTTGGAATTAGATTATGTGATGCACTTGAATCTAACATTGCATTATGTACCACCATATCATGCACATTCAAAATCAAATAAAAAGGAGGAACTTCTTCATCACCTATACTTTCAAATTTTGACACAAATGAAATAGTAGGATTATCATCTGTCAACTCTAAAATGTCTGATTGAAATTATCCTTGACCGTTAACCATCTTTCTTATTGTATCTCTGTACTCATTATTTCTCAACAATTCATTAAAAGGAACAAATATTTTTAGCTTGGAAAGTCCATTCTGCAAATTAAAAGTAGAATTAACTTTCTCTACATCTACTGGTGCTACTTGTTTCAATCCTTTTGTTTTCTGTACTTCATTTTCAACTTCTTTATTTACAACAGACTCTTTTTGTATTTCCTTTCCTTTTTCTGTATTTAATGAACTTGTGGAAGGCTGATTTGGACTTAGCCTCCCTTTATTTATAACTACTTCTATGTTTCTCAATCTTATCTTCCTTTGTACATCGTCCATAGCATGCAAATAACCCCTTTGATACTGTTCTAATTCTCTTTCAAATTCTTCATTTCCATCTTCTTGTGCAAACATGTGATGTTCTTCCTCAGTAAGATATATCTCTGAATCTAATTCCCCAAAAAGATGAATTTCATTCTCAACAGGATCTTCTTCATCTGCAACATAATTCTCAGGGAAAGGTGGCCGAATTTGCTGTTCTTCTTGATTCTTTGGGTTTCCCATACCTCTTTGCCTATTTTGTGGAGGAATAGGAGGATTTGTCCTTCTAAAAGTTGGATTTCTGATTTGAGGATCAACTTGTTCTCTATTGAATGATCTATTGTCCATAGTCAATATGTCCATTAACTTCTCCATTGTCTTCAACATCATTTCAAATTTAATATCAGTTGTAGAAGAAGAAGTGGAAGGCATATTTTCTTCTCTTGTTTTCCTCCTATCAATGTCTCTTTGTTTCATCTTTCCACTCGCCATCATATTTGATTCCACTTCTAAAGCATCTGTGAACATAGCAGCAAGACTTGCTGATTCTCTCTCTCTTAATGAAAAATCAAAGTCATTATCAAAATACTCCGCATAATGAAGTTTAGTAGCAGCTGTAGAAGGTTTTATATCTTCTGGAATGGAATTATAAACCCTCATAAATCTGCTTGAAAATTCATGAACAGATTCAAAACCTTCTTTCTTGAGACTATTATATTGGGACAAAAGCTGCAAAGGGATTTGTTTGTCATCCCATATTTCTAGAAATGCATTTTGGAAAGCTTGAAAAGTCAATATTGATGTAGCTGGCAAATATTTAAACCATTTTTTCGCTTCCCCTAATAAACTATGAGCAAAGAACCCCATTTTAACATCCATATAATCGACTTCCTCCAAGTCAACAAAATCTTTAAATTTACCTACACGCTGCTTTGCTATGATGCTTCCTTCTCCATCAAATAAAGAAATTATCAGAAAATAATTTTGAGGAAGATCATGGAAGACAACACGTAAATGTAAAGGATCAAATCTGGCTTCCATTGGTCTAGGTGGAATTGGAGGGACTGATGAATTTTGAATATTTTGAACAATAGGTGCTTCTTCAACTTTTACAGACTGTTGAATATCTCTCTAAAGGGAATCAAGAAAATAGTATTCTAATCTTCGAGGGTTAAACTCAACATTTTCAAGATCAGACTCATATTTAGATTTCAACAAACCCTTTTCAATATCAATTTCCCATTTTTGATCAAAGATGCTATGAAAATTTTGAGAAGATGATGCACCAAACATTAAAATATCTACTTTTTCTTTGTCTTTTTTCTTAGATAATTTTTCTGGATCCTCCAAACTTCGTAAAATTTCAGTATCAGAATTACCTCGTGTATGTCTTTTCGAATCCAGGATGTCTTTTGAAATCTTGTAAAAATTTTAGAACTGGAATCGGCAATGAAAATATACAATTTTCTTTACTGACAAAAATTCTTGTTTTCCCACATAAATATTTTCTTAATCTTTATACACTTTGTCGTTCCTCCCAAGGATGATTTGCAGTTTCGTCTCCCCGACAATGCCGCCAATTTGTTAGCACTCAAAATATACCAAAGGTTGTGGAAAGTAACCTCAAGGTAACAGCAAAAACCACTTCAGAAAGAAACTGGCTTTTATTTCTAGAGAGGGATCTCTCACATATAAATTTAACTAGGATAGATATATGAAATGAGTATTTTAAATCAAATAGATGGTTGAAACAACACATATACCATTGGGAAATGGAGTCAAATAGATAAAGATAATACAAATCTTTCATACACAGGATCTCAATAAAGGCAATATAATATTCAAATTTGGAATGGTCCATGCAATTTTGTACTAGTAGACTGTGATAATGTTCCTGAGAAAATAATCTTCTTCATCGTCCCAGAAAGCAGGGAGGCCATCTTCAAATAGATCCTTGAAAGCAAGCTTGAAATCCCTTATATGTGAAGACATTGTATTTGCTTTATCTTGTACCACCTTCATGAGCTGATGTTTGTTAATAAATTTCTTCGCCCATAGCACAATAGCTACTCCATCCTTAACACGTCCTTAATTTTGATGTCCTGCAACTTTTGAGATGTTAGAGAATTCAAAAAATTTAAAGCATTATGAGCTGTATTTAGAGGCTTCTTTTCCATGGGCTGATTTTCCAACTTTAGACTTTGAGTAGCTAAATTTACTAATGCGCTTTGATCATCAATAAAATTTAAATAGTGTCTAAACTTAGTGATTTCCATAGATAATGTATCCCAAATTAAATGTTTGGCTCCTTGTAGAGGAGCTTTTCCTATACTTATTTGCTTCAACTCATTAAAAAAAATTTGTAACTAGATTTTATCATTTAATGTTTTATTCTTCTCTTCAATGAATCTATCCAATTCTGATTTAATCTTCTCATTTTCTTCCTTTAATTCTTTGATTTCCACATCCTTCAAACTTACCTGTGACATAGGAACTAACAGATCATCTGCAGAAAATTCACTTAACGGTTTTTCAATGTTCACAAGAGATAAATCTGTGTCAACTGGAGTTTGACTCATCAGGTCTTCCATAATTTCCTTTATATCATTTTGATCTTTTTTTAACTTCAAAATCTGGGTCATCAATTCAACTCTTTCCACTTACCATCTGTCTTTCTCCTCTTGTAGTTTCAATGCTTTTCCTTTGTAATCCATCATCTCTTGATAAAATTTATATTTTTCTTCCTGCAATGCAAATAATTTTGGGGACTGAGCATGTTCAGTATTTGGTATTTTAAGCTTCTTTTTAAATACATGGGTGGTATTTTCCTTTTCTTCTAAAAGCTTTTTGGTTCCCTGAACATTTCCTAGTTTGCTTCCTAAGCTTATAACATCCCCTTGTAACTTCTTAATCTGGATCAGATTTGCTTTATTTTCTACTTTCTCATGCTTAAATTGGACTTCCATTTTATCTACAAGGACTTGCAATTTGTTAACATTCATAATAGCATGTAATAAATCAGAATAGATAGCATCTCCAGTCTTCTTATGGAGCTGTATCTTATCATGAACACTAATTTTATCTAACTTCACTTCCATCTCATACTTTTTTATCATTAACCACAACAAACTTCAAGGTATTCCTCTCCACATCTTGAGTAGAAATCAACGATGTTTTTTGATTCATTAGACTTCTAACTCAAGGAATCAAATTTTTGGCTTCCTTTGATGACTGCATTTATTTTTCAACATAACTTGACACTAAATCAGCTCTGGATTTGAAACATGAACTGGGCTTTGCACTACCTTCTCCTCCAAAGGAATACTCATGTATCTGTACAGATTTATTTGGGAACTGTTAGTTTTTCAACAATAAGCTAGCATTATGTTAGGATATTTACTGAGAGAATAAAAAGTACAACAATCAAACACAAGAGACAATGAACACATTGTTTTTGATCGGGGATACCATAAATGGAGAAAACCTCACAACTTCCTCAGAGATAGAATCAGCACAAGATGTAAAACCCCAAAATAGTAAGATGCACTCCCGACAGCAATAATATTCTTCTTGTCTAGCCCCAGTGTCTTCTCCTTCCTCAACTATGTGCAACACTTGAGTGTGTGAGTGATATATGCTAAACAGAGATCCCAACTCTCTATTTATACTAATCCCAACATGACTAAAACACTACTAGAGCGGACTTCTACTAGGAGAGTCTAAAAACCCTAGTGCCCCAAAACTGCAGGGACTTTAACCCTTACACAATTGGAGGGTTACCCACTATGAATTGACATGACTTGTTTACATTATTGATCCTCCTAATCAAAACATCGAGGCATGACAACATGACTCAAATAAATAATAGATACATCCCGGAATAAACATTGGGTTACAACACTTAAGATACATAGATGAATACATTCTGAAGTTACAAATACATCAACACTCCCTCTTAACTAGGAAAGTATTCTTTCGACACAATTTTCAGCACTGGTCTTCTTCTCTGTATCAATTGGATCATCTCATCATCTGGATCTCGAGTCTTTTGAGTCTTCAAGTCATATTCGTCTTCAATTCATCTTCATTCTTTGAATCTGGATCATCTATCGATCTGGATCATCATGGGACATCATCACTGAATCTGGATCATATCTTGATCTGGATCCACATCACTGGATCAAGATCATCACTCGATCTAGATCATCATCATTGGACTGGATATGGATCATCACTCAATCTAGATCTGGATCTGGATCATCTCTCGATCTGGATCATCATTGTTGGATCTGGATCATCACTCGATCTGGATCTCTTGGAGTCATCATAATTGGATCTAGATCACAGCTCAATCTGGATCTCACCTAGTCATCATCATGTGTGTGCTATCTCATCATATGAAGTTCTACAGAGCCATCCTTCTTTCATGCTGGGTGTATTCCTACCTCCTCATAGGTCTTTGGTAGCCCTTACATCTGACCTACTCGTCAGAATGGCCAGCACTCACATTTGACTTGCTCTTCAGAAAGGAGGTAGCCCTTATATCTGATCATATATGACCTAATCCTACAATCACATCAGAATGGCTAGCACTCACATCTGACCTACTCGTCAAAAAGGTGGTACCCCTTACATCTATGTAGGAGCTCATCCTACATAAGCATGGCTAGCACTCACATATGACCTACTCGTCAGAATGGTAGCAGCCCTTACATCTGTCCTACTCAACAGAATGGCCAGCACTCACATCTGACCTACTCATCAGAATGGTGGTAGCCCTTACATCTATCCTAATCGATAGAATTACCAGCACTCACATCTGACATGGGAGGAACCAAATCCTTTAGCCATGAACAGAATGGCTCTGCCCTTACATCTGACCTGCTTGTTAGAATGGCGGTAGCCCTTACATCTGTCCTACTCGACAGAATGGCCAACACTCACATCTGACATGGGAGGAACCAAATCCTTTAGGCATGAACAGAATGGCTCTACCCTTACACATAACCTACTCATCAGAATGGCAGCAACCCTTACATATATTCTACTTGAAAAAATGGCCAGCACTCACATTTGACATGGGAGGAACCGAATCCTCTCACCTTGACAGAATGACTCAACCCTTATATCTGACCTACTCGTCAAAATGGATTTGGGACTCATCACTTTCCCTTGCAGGAGACCTCAATATGGAGAACACCAAGATTCTCCCTGAATTACTCGAACTTCACTTTGGCTAATGGATTTTTCAACACATCAACTATCTATTCCTTCGTCACAACATACTGGAGCTTCACTGCTCCTCTTTGTACCATATTCCTGATATAGTGATACTTGATCTCGATATGCTTCGACTTGTCATGGAACACTGGATTCTCTAACAAATTTACACAACTTTGGTTGTCACAATGTATACAAGTAGCATCCATATGGAGATCAAATAAATCAGACAGTAGCTTCCTCAGCCATACTTCCTCACAACTAGCTGAACAAGCTGCGACATACTTTGCTTCAGCTGTACTCAGTGCCACACAATATTGCTTCCTGCTAAACGAAGAGATCATACCTGATCCCATACTGAAGCAACACCCTGAAGTGCTCTTCCTATCGATGGAACTGCCTACCCAATGTGAATCAACATAACCCTCTAGGTTAATCTTTTCATTCGCATCATACTTGAGCCCATAATCAACTGTACCCCTCAAGTACCTTAGAATATGCTTTGCAGCAATCAAGTGAACATTTCTTGGATCTGTCAAGAATTGGCTCAAGGTGTTCGCAATAAAGCAAATGTCTGTTCTTGTGTTTGTTAGGTACATCAATGACCCATTCATATGATGATACATCATAGCATCAACCGTCTCTGAAGAAGCATCATTCAATAGCTTCAGGTTTGATGCCATAAGTGTGGCCATAATCTTGCAGTCCATCATCCCAAACCTATTCAGGATCTCTACTGCATACTTCTCTTGTCCAAGGAAGATTCCATCTGCACTATGTCACACCTCCATACCTACAAAGTAATGCATCATACCCAAGTCCTTCTGTTGCAGCTGCAACATTTTCCCAAAATTCCAAAAAAAATTCAAGACCCTCCTTTGCTTTGATTAATTTGATTTTCTTCTTTGATTTATTCTAATGATTTTCTAGAAATATTTATAATTCTTGGATTGATCTCCCATTTGTTTTAGATTTTCCTTTAACACTTGAAACTATTTGATCAAACTTGATTGTTGCCTTTGGATATAGTCTCAGCTTGTTTGCTCGGTTTGTTGCTTAATCAAATCAATTGTTGTTGTCGGTTTCAAAAGCGCATCCATTGGCATCCCGCATGTCTGCTACCAGCTTGCAATCAAGAAGTAGTGAGGAACCTATTGCGGCTGCAACTATTTCCCCAAATTTCTTAAATTTTGGGCCCCTCCTCATGATTTAGCGTTACTTTTAATCGTTGGATCGTTTGAACTTTGTGGTCCTACTTCAATTTTGGATGATTTTAGAGGATTAACTCTTGGCCTGTTTTCAAAGGTTGCCTACATTTGAATTTTACGTTTAGTCGTAGATGTGAGTTTCGTTTGTTAGCTGAGGATGAATCGTATTTTATTATTCTTTGGAAAGACACTATTGCGGAAGTAAAACAGGTTTACCGTCGCTGAGTTTTAAAGCTATCTAAGCACTTAATTTTTCTGTTGATCGGGCGTCAATTTTGTTTGATCGAAATCCGTAGTCTTTCTTTTTCTGCCGTTGTGGCTCCCAAATCATTTATCCACCCGAAGCATGAAGCGTTCCGATTGCCGATGTGTATTGGTCTTTTGATCGCTTTCCTGTATCTTTTCTTCTTCCACCGTGGCGACTGGGAAAGCCATTTAGCGTCTGATGTAAAATTTCTTCCAACTTCTGATTGAGAGTCTTCCTACCCTCAGGTCTCATGTCCCTAACCTTTTTGCTTCCACCATTGTGGCTCCCAAATCAAGTAGCCATCTGAAGTAAAAAGCGCTTCGCTGCCGATGCGTGTTGACTTTTTCGTTGCGTTCCTGTAGTTGTGCCCCTTCCACCGTTGCGGCTAGGAAAACCATTTGGATTCCAATGTCATTATCCTTTCGATTTGCGATTGAGTTTTCCCGGCCTCCCGTCGCATGCCTGTAGCCTTTACTCTTCCGCCGTTGCAGTTGGGCAGAGCTTTTGATTCCGATGTTGGTTTCCTCCCATTTTTCGCAGTTGGTGTTTTTATCACGAGCCCGTAGGAGGATGAGGTAGTGTTTTTGGCATTTGTAAAATGACGATGGCACACCTAGTATTTTCTTGTGGATTAGATGTTTCAGTAATATAATTTGCTGCTTTGTTTTGGAATGCAAATCCAATGAATGATGCATTTTGGTTTATTTGCAGGTGGACTCAAGGGATTGGTCAGAATACCAAGGCGCGAAGGTGTAGCTGGACATTGTAAATCAAATTGAAACTGGTAGGGTCACAAGGGAGACAAGCGAAGGAAAAGACAAAATCAAAATCAACAAAATATGCAGATTTTAAAAGTTCGTCAGTTACTCAGCAGATAATGAGCTTGCGCAGAAAAGATGAAAAGGAGGAATATGAAACGCTCGAAGAACCGAAGAGTCACACGTTTGGGGGGGGGACCTAAGCGGTCTACTGATTTTGTTTAAATATTTGAAAGTTAGAATTTACTAGGACTTTTTCCCAGTTAGATTTGTGAAGACATATTGTAAGAAGAACTATTTCCTTTTGCAATAGATAATTACAGTTTGCCTATTGGAGAAATCTTGGTGGAATATTCAAATGTTGTGCTATGGATTTGTTGAAGAGGAACTATTTCATTTTCAGCTTTGTGTCCATTAACTGTGAGACCGTTCTAACTCTTTGAACCTATGTTCTTGTATGAATGTTCTCCGGTTTATTTTATGAAGATTCCACTATGATTAATGAATGTTGTTCATAATCAATTGGCTATCTGGTTGTTCAAATATCTTTTAATGTTCATGCATTTTGGAAGAAGTATCAGCTATCTATGATTTTTCATAATGCATGTACAAATTACATTACTCATTAATGAATGGTAACTTTGCTCCCTAGGGATAGGTTAGGTAGTTAGTTGTAATTTATTGTTGTGTGTGATTGAGATGCGAGAGAGTTTAAGACGAGAGGTAAGAACCTGCGCATCACATTGTGACCGCTCCTCGTATTCTACGTCAATCTGCATGTTAAATAGGCACTTGCATATCATACTTAAGTCAAAAAATACAAAAATATACACGGTGGCCCGGGCCGCAACCGGTAAAAACTTTTGTTTTTGTTACTTGACCTACGGTATCCGGACCGCAAACCGGACGGATTCCCTACACCAAACAGTCACGGGCTAGTTGGGAAGATTGACTGGAGAGAATCCCTTATTGTTGTCACCTGCGAATTTCCAGGCCTCAACACCTTCATCTCAAACTCGGCAGCAAGCTTTTTCTTTGTATCAATAACCAACCCATCCATACCTGTCACAAATAGATCATCTACATATAGTAGAAGCATCACTGGGTTTCCATCTTTAACCTTGTAGTAAAGGTTGGAATCTGCTTTACTCTTGGTATAGCCCAAACTGGATAGAAAGCTATCAATTCTGCCATACCATGTCCTGGGTGCCTGTTTCAAACCGTACAGGGCTTTCTTCAATCTCCATACATGAGACTCCTTGTCATGTGTCTCAAAACCGAGTGGTTGTTCTACATACACTTCCTCTTCCACTACACCATTCAAGAAGGGAGTTTTGACATCCATTTGGTGTATCTTCCATTTCATCACTGCAACCAGAGCAAGTACTAATCTGATGGAAGTGTATCTGAATATAGGTACAAATGTTTCTTCATAGTCTATTCCCTCTTTCTGAGAGAAACCTTGAGCTACAAATCTTGCCTTATACTTTTCAATGCTACCATCTGCAGCATGTTTGATATTGTAGATCCATTTGGAAGTTACAACTGACTTCCTGTCTGGTCTTGGGACAACATCCCAAACATCATTCTTCATGATCGATTGGTACTCTTCGATCATAGAATCCTTCCATTCTTTTCGTTCTGCTGCTTCTTCATAACTGGAAGGTTCTTTATCAATGAAATCACATAGTAAAGCTACATACCCAGAACAGGATCTGGTCCTCTTTCTTTCTCTATGATTCTCTTCTAGAGCCCCATATCTTTCCATACCTTGGATAAGTTCTTGTACCCAAGTAGGTTTCCTCTTATGAGGATTCTTCTCCAGAGGTGGATCAACAGTTCTTTGTGGTTCTTCAAAATATCAATCTTCTTCTCGATTTTCTTCATTCATGGTTGTATCATGAATTTTGGGTGCTTCTGCTTCTTCAGGTTCTTCAGTAGGTCTCTTCCTGGATTTGTTGTAAGCTGTGTATTCATCAAATTTCACATCCCTGCTGATGTCAATATTCTTATATCCTGGGAAATATATTCTATAAGCCTTCGAACTTTCAAAGTATCCCACAAATATACCCTTCTTTCCTGAAGGATCTAATTTAGTCCTCTTCTCTTTTGGAATGTGGATGTATAGAGGACAGCTGAATATTTTGAGATGGCTGACTTCTCATTTCTTGCCGAAGAAGACTTCTTTAGGAGTCTTGTTCTCAAGTACTCTATATGGAGTATGGTTCTATACATACACCATTGTTCTGGCAGCTTCTGCCCAAAGATGCATAGGAAGGTATTGATCATGAAGCATTGCTTTTGCAGCTTCCATGATGGTTCTGTTCTTACATTTTGTAACCCCATTCTGTTGTGAATTATAAGGAGTGGACAACTCCCTCTTAATCCCTAATTCTTTGCATAGCTCTTTGAATTCATTTGAAGTGAATTCTCCACCATTATCTGATTGAATGGTCTTGATATTGTTTTCAGTATGGTTTTCGATCAAGGTTTTGAATTCTTTGAACTTACTGAATACTTCGTCTTTGTTCTTCATGAAGTAAACCCATGTCTTCCTAGAAAATTCATCAATAAAAGAAACATAATATGCATACCTGCTTAAGGAGTTTGATGACATAGGACCGCATACATCAGAGTGGATGATTTCCAAGATTCCTTTTTCTTTGCTTTCATTTCTTGGAAACGTCTTCTTTGTATTCTTTCCTTTCGCACATCCTTTGTAGACCCCATCATGTTTTGCTTGAATTTCTGGAAGACCTTGGACAAATTTGCTTGCAATAGGTAGTGCTCTGTAATGCACATGTGTAAGACTTCTATGCCAATGTTCACTTGGCTCTACTGTGTCATGGACCAAGGCTTGTTCTGGATGGCCCTTCAATTTGTATAATCCTGCTTCTTGTTCTCCAATTACTACTGCATCATCGATAGTCTTTCCTTTTGGCCACATGATGACTTGACCATCTATGAATGCAACCCACATTCCTTTTGCATCTAATGCTGATATGGAGAGAAGGTTCTTCTTGAGTCCTGGAACAAACAATGCTTCTTTCATTGTTAGGGATTTTCCAGAGTCTAACTTATATGAAGATTCCCCACTACCTTTTATTGGATATTGGTAGTCATCTCCTAGATTTACCTTGTGAGGTGATTCATGCTCTAACAGTCTCACAAAGGATTCCTTTAATCCAGTCATATGTTTGGAAGCCCCACTGTCTATAAGTCAATCATCACTACCATGAGTAATGTTACCTGTGAGAGATGATATCAGAACATATTCATCCTCGCTTGAAGAATCTTCACTTTCATATCTGGATCTTTTTCTGGATGGTTCATCATCCTCTGCAGCATGAGCATGATGTCTTCTTTTGTTGCTCTTCTTTACTATCTTCTGTTTGTTAGGACAATTCCTTGCATAGTGTCCTGCTTCATCACAACTATAGCATATGATCCTAGATACATCTCTTCTAGTATTATATTTCTGAAAGTGCTTACCTTTGGAACCATGAGATCTTATCTTGCTTGACTTGGAGTGAGACTTGGAGTGTACCGTAAGAGCTTGGTATTCACTTCCCATCTTCTCTTCTTGAGCTGCTATCTGAGCTTCTTCTTGAGAGCACTCTTCCCATAGTCTGCTGAACTTGACTAGCTTCTTCCTAGCATAGATTCCTTGGATGAAAGAATCCCATGACCTAGGAAGGCCATTCAATGTAGTCAATATAATCTCTACATTTTCCACTTCTTCATCAACTGCTTCTAGTTACTCTTTGATCTGAGAAACTCTTGTGAGGTAAGACTGGATTTTTTCTGCATTCTGAATCTTCACATTCTTCAGTTGGTTTCTCAGGGTCATCTTTCTATTGATGTTCTTCCCTTCAAACAATTTGGTTAGGGCATCAAACATAGCTTTAGGTATCTTGAGAGAGGACACTTGTGGGATAAGGTGATCCTTTATAGAATCAGCAATGATATTCTTTTCCATAACCATATTCTTCTTACATAAGGCCTTTGCCTCATCTCCCTCTGGAACTAGAACCTCCTAATGGATGTAGGAGTCTAATTCATTTTTTTCTAGGACCAAGGACATCCTATACTTCCAGGCTCAGAAGTTATCAGCTCCCTCAATATTTTCATCAAGATTGGTATGATGAGACATATTAACTGAGAACATCAAATGGAAATACAAAATATTTTGATCTTACCAGGTTCAAGATGTCAGATCTGAAACTTGAGCTGAAATCGTGCAGAGATGGTTCAGGAGCAAATTAGGGTTTGCTTTTCCAGAGTTCTATCCACCCAAATGCCTTGAAATTTGTCCCTAACTTTGATTTTGGGGAGGAGATCAATCCAGGCCTGGGCTCACTGAAAAATTCCTCTTCTATGAAAATCCCTAATGTCCGACAGTAGTGACAGGTCCAAAACTGAAAAACCTCAGAATTGGATTCTGCTTCGACAGAAAGATGCACCCTAAGGAGGAAAGTTATTCCACCTTAATTTTGCTGAAAATATGTGGAGGAAGATCCACAAACTAGGAATCCCTAGTTCCCGCAGCTGCACAATGTCTTCTTCTCAGGTTAGCTCTGATACCATGTTAGTTTTTCAATATTAAGCTAGCATTATGTTAGGATCTTTACTAAGAGAATAACAAGTACAACAATCAAACACAAGAGACAATGAACACAGTGTTTTTGATCAGGGAAACCATAAATGGAGAAAACCCCACAACTTCCTCAGAGATAGAATCAACACAAGATGTAAAACCCCAAAACAGTAAGATGCACTCCCAACAGTAGTAATCTTCTTCTTATCTAGCCCCAGTGTCTTCTCCTTCCTCAACTATGTGCTACACTTGAGTGTGTGAGTGATATATGCTAAATAGAGATCCCAGCTCTCTATTTATACTAATATCGACATGACTAAAACCCTATTAGGGCCGACCTCTACTACAATATTCTAATAACCCTAGTGCCCTGGAACTGCGGGGACTTTAACCCTTACACAATCGAAGGGTTACCCACTATGACTTGACATGACTTGTTTACATTAATGATCCTCCCGATCGGAACATAGGGGCATGACAACATGACTCAAATACATAATAGATACATATCAGAATAAACATCAGGTTACAATACATAAGATACATAGATGAATACATTCCGAAGTTACAAATACATCAACAGGAACATGACCATTTTCTTTGAATCCTCTCAAATTATTTCTTCTGAAACTTGATCATCCTAAGAGTATGTTTTGATCTTTTTATATGAAATGTTTTCATGCACATCCATACTCTTAGTATTAGAAAGAATCCTCTTACTCAAAATTCTAGGATTATCAGGGGCTTGAACTACTATAATCGACTCATTGCTCCTACCCTCATCAATTCCTGAATTTTCTTCAAAATGAGACAAATTGGCTATTTTGTCTAAACCTACGAAAACTTGATGATGAAATGGTTTATTTTTGTTTGACTACTTTCTCTGAGAAATTAGGTGATGTGGATCGTAATTAATTCCTTGCTCTTTTTGGAAATCCATAAATTCTAATAGCTTTTCTATAACCAACAGGGCACTTTTGTTGTTGAAAATAAACAGACCAACTTTAAGAGGAAACTTAACATTTGAAGACTTTTTGAATGCCTCAAAATGCTCTTCTTTTTCACACAATCTTTGCCTCATAAAATCAAGTGCAAATAATCTTGGAGACAGAAAAATAGGTAGCTTGTATGGTTCACCAGTGAATCCATACACTCTCAAAACACTAAAATATTTATATAAGAACTAGTCTCATATTCTGTCCTCTGAGGAAGACTGTAGCATGAGTTTCATTTCTTCTAACACCCTTGGTAATACATTATCAAACAACAACTTATACATCTCGGCCATAATTATATTTACAAAATCAAACATATTAATTTGTTTTGGAATATTTGGAGAGAAAATGGTGGACAGGAATTGCAATTCTGACACATTTGAACATAACAGCATATTCAGTAGGTATGACTGATATTTAAAAAACCTGACTTTGGGAAATTTGACCATTGTGACATGGATAACTTCGGCCAAATACTCATCCAAATTGAAACAATGGATTAAATAGGACTCGGGCTCAATTGAACTTATTCTCAATAAGAAACCTAAAATGACTTTGCTGATATGAATATCATCATCTAAACCTAGAATTTGGTTGACTAAAGACATAACCATCTATACCTCTTTTTTGAAAATGTTAACATTATATGGAAGAAAAAGTCCTTCTAATGACTGACCATCTTTCAGAATACTGGACAAAAATTGGCATCTAACTTCGGTTTTACAACTTTTATACATTTTGACTAAGACCGACTCATTCAAAGACTCACAATTATTAGGGAAATTATTAGGTAGGTTCAGTATTCTGTGAATGGATTTTGCATCAACCTTATAAAGTATGAAAAACTATTTGCACATCATGACATGACAACTCTTTCAGAGGGGGAATAACTATTTGCACACCATTCAACAAATTCAGGAAATGGTAGGGTTTGCTTAGTAGCGAGATAATATGAAAAAGAACTGTAGATATTCAGAACATCATTTCCCTGCAAATTACACTGCCACAACCACTCCCTCAAGACTGATACATTTCCAAATGATAAAACAAGGTCACATACGTTTCCTTCCCTATCAATAACAAATTCCTCCCTTTCATCCAAAACCTTGCATAAAACTCCTAAACCTTGTTCCGTTTCCATAACGAACAATGGCAGCAACTCTTTGAACCAAGTGTAAGTGTTTTAAGGCTTACCTGTGATTGTAAACATGTAAAAGTTGACTTTGGAAAGATGGCGGACTGTCTCCTTCCTTTCACCCGCAACACAAAAATGAAATGATTTTTTAAACCAAGTCAACTTTACCTTTATACGACGGTCCTTTTCGGAGCCCTCATCAAGCGGTTTTTCCCAAACTAATTTTCTCCACGGAATTCACTTCAATTTTCCACGGGGAACATGGTTTACATTCCACTACCACCTTTCCCTTTTAACCATATTGTAATTTTACCCTCCAGAACCAATAATGACCGTTGATGAGTTTTCACTGTTTGCTTGAACCATTGGATTGAGATTGGTTGTGCACATTCTGCTAGCCTTTTTAATTTTTTCAAGTGTGCATCTTTATTCTGCCCCTATGTCGTAGATTTTGTTTTCTTTATTCCATAACCATTGATCTTTAAGCTTTGTTAACCACATCCACCTCTCCACATAACTTATCTCCTGCACATCTTTACCTAGCGGATCCATTTTAAACCATAGATTTCACCCCAATTGCTTTACACCTTCATATTGCATGCCAAATTAACCATTATGCACAATTTAATAATGGAATCAAAACTATTTAAACCTTGCAAATTTATGTATCCTTTTATCTTCCTCAATCATACCTCTTCCTCAACTGTTCAACATAGAGTTGTTAACAATTGGCTCCAACTGGGGATGATATCCTCCATGTGAGTTATCAAAGAACTTGTAGACCAGGTGCTTATCTCTAATCTTTGTATCTAAACTTCCAAAACTTTTACTTTTTATCTAATATATTTCTTCTTAAAATAAATAAAAATGGCCTACCTCCTAAATCTTAGGGCCTTCACTCTAGGCTTCAAAAATATTCGGTTCACCATCTGTACTGCTTTCAAGAAAACAAATATTTACAAACTATGGTACAAATTTTACCTTCCACCTTAGGATATGTAATGATTCAAAAATTTTCCATTGACAGGGTTACTCTCCAATGAAACCCCATTCAGATATTCCAAAAGAAATGCATTTTTCCCTCTGTGACTTGCAATAACATAAGGACCTACCCACATGTGATCAAGTTTTCCATGTTTATCTTCTTTATGAGCATCCCATTTTAACACCAGGTCATCAATTTGGAATTGTTCTTCTTTCACCCTTTGATCAAAAGTATTTTTCATTTTTTCCTGGTGTGTTTGCACTTTATCATAGGCTTTATTCCTTTTCTCTTCTAATTCAATGATTTGGTTTATCCTTCTCTGCATGTGCTTTGGTTCTTCCTATTGCTCATGAAAATATCTCATAACTAGAACACCCAATGATGCTGGAAAAATAACTTCGATTCCATATACCAATTGAAAAGGAGACATTCCAATTGCTCTTTTAGTACTAATCCTCTCAGGCCATAAATTATACATAAGTTTGGTGTGCAAAGATATCTTGTTGTCTTCTAACAACTTCTTGATAATCCTTACCAGGCTTTTATTAGAAGACTCAGCCAATCCATTTCCTGTGGATAATAAGCAGTTGAATGATTTAAGCTGATATGATATTTATGACAAAAATTAATAATATTCTTGGATTTAAAAGCTGTTGCATTATCAGTCACTATTATTCTGGGGCACCCAAACCTTGCTAATATATTCTCTTAAAGAAAATCCATAATTACTGTCTCAGTTGCTCTCCGAGTAGGAATTGCTTCGATCCATTTTGTGAAATAGTTTGTGGCTATTAGAATCCATTTATGTTGTCCTGAAGAATTTGGGATTATCTCTCCAATGAAATCCAAAACCCACTGCTGAAAAGGAGCTTCTACTATTATTGGATTAAGAGGAAGTGGAATTACCTTTCTTTTACCGTAAAAAATATGACATTGATGACATATGCTAGTTTCTTTATACACATCTGAGAACAATGTCGGCCAATAGAAACCTGCTCTCAAAATTTTATTTGCAGTCACCTTCCAAGAATGATGTCCTCCACAATCTCCTTTATGAAATTATTTTACTGTATGTTGGGATTAATTTTCTAAAAGGAAATTAAGTAACACACCTCTTAGATCCTTCCAATAAATATATTGATTTATAATACAAAACTTAGCAGCTTTTAACTTTACCAATCTTGCTCTTGTTTTACTCAATCCTGCAGGAGCTTGTAAATTTTGAAGAACATGAACAATATCAAAATACCATGGAGATGTAGTGAAGTCAATCATTACCTCCACCCCTGTATCCAACTGATGAAATTGACTAGATACAAAATTTAGATGTAAAGATTGATAGTTTGAATCTATCAACATTTTTTCCAATCCCTGCCCTTTAATCAACTTAGTAGGTCTAATCTCTATGTCATACTACAACAATGTCTCTATCCATTTTTCCCTTCTTCCTTCTAGGTTAGGTTGTGTGATAATCCCTTTTACTGCAGTGGTTGGAACATGAGCAAATATATGTGAGTGAAGAATATACACCCTGAAATATTTCAATGCTTTAACCAAAGCATATGCTTGCTTCTCCATAATATCATATTTTAACTCTCCATCTCTCAACATCTTACTGAAAAAGGCTATGGGTTGCTCCATATTCTCATTATTTTTCTGTAACAAAACTGTAGCAATAGTATGTTCTGAAGCATAAGAAAATACTAAAAAATCTTTAATGAAATTTGGACTCACCAACACATGAGCCTCCAAAATAGCTTGTTTAATTTCTTTAAAATATTTTTTAGCCTCCACTGTTCATTTTATCTCGTGACCCTTTTTCAACATATTTGTGATATTCATTAATATTTCAGCAAAATGGGAATGAACCTTCTTAAAAAATTCACCTGTCCCAAGAATGATTGTATTTCTTTTTTGCTTCTTGGTTCTCCCACTTTCAAAATTGCACTGACTCTTTCATGATCAATCTTTATTCCATCCTTTGAGATTATGTGGCCCAACAACTTTCCTTCTTCCAACGAGAAATTTGATTTTTTTGGATTTGATGATATACCAAATTTCTTGCATAGTATGAAATTTGTTTCCAAATGATGAATATGCTCCTTGTCAAACCTTGAATAAACTGTGATGTCATCCATATAAATTACCACAAATTTGCCTATTTATCCTGCAAAATCAATAACCATGGAATGCTGGAAGGTAGCCCGTGCATTCATCAAACCAAAAGGCATTTTTTCATGCATAAAGATGCTCCATGGCGTGGTGAAAGCATTTTTATCTTGATCTTCAGGTAACACCTTAATTTGATTGTATCCAGAAAATCCATCCATCATAGAAATTCTTTCAGCTCTGACCACTTTCTGCAAAATATGATCCATCTTCGGCAAAGGATAATTACCTTTCATGGAGACCTTATTCAAATTCCAAATCTATGCAAAGCCTTATTTCTCCATTTTTCTTTCTAACAGGAACTAAATTAACAACCCATCTTCAGATTCTTAAATTCACAATAATTTTGGCATCAAATAATTTTTTAATTTCCTTCTGAATAATTGGTAGCAATTTTGGATTTATTCTTCTGAGCTTCTATCTAAAAGGATTTTCTCTAGGTTTAATTGGAATAGTTTGTTGTATTGTTGAAGTATCATATTCCTTAAGGTCTTCATAACTCCAAGAAAATACATCTGTATAATTTTTCATTAAATTCACATATTCTTCTTTTTCTTTTGCAGGCAAATTTTTAGACAATTTTACAATCTTAGGATTCTCTTTAGTACCAATATTTCTATCTTCAATAGCATTATCATCCGGTTTTACTTTCGGATCTTTACCAACATCATTCTGATAAAAACATTTCTCTAAAGGAATCAAAACTCTTGGTATAAAATTTCTTTTTAATTGAATGATATCCTTTCCTCCTAATGTTCCCTTCAATTTTTCAGTACTGGTCTTTTCTTCTTCGTTTTCTTCAACCTCTTGGAAATTTTCATTGTCTTCATTGTCAGCATCAATACGAGTGTTTACAAATTATCTTGATAGTTCCAAAAATCTTTTTATCTACATGTCATCTTCAAATACCTGCCAATATTTAGAATTATCAGGTATAGATGGTCTATTTACAATATCTACCTGATACTCTTTTTGACCAGCACTTGAAGTTTTGAATTTACTTGCAGCAACTGGAAAATAATCTGCTACTGTATTCTCATATCTTGGAATCACCTTAATTATATGTTCTGTAAAATAATTACCAAACATATCCCATACTTCATTTCTGTAAGCTCTCATCTGGGGATGTCTAGTTTGATAACTATCATTCACTTGGTTTATCACAAGCTCTGAATCTCCTAAAACTTTTATCCTTTGTGCTCCCAGATCCTTCAATGCATGCAACCCAAGTAACAGAGATTCATATTCAGCCACATTATTAGTGCATTCAAATGTTAACTTATATGATAGAGCTTTAAAATATCTGATAGGAGAAATTATATATACACCAACACCAGCGCCAACCTTTTCCACAGATCCATCAAAATACATAGTCCATAAAGCATCTCTTTTTTGTTTCTTTTCCAAAGCATTTTGTTCTATCATTCCCTCTTCATTTTTTTTAGATTTCATTTGCAACGTAGACTCCAAAACACATGGGACATTATCATTAAATAAAATAGAAGAACCCAAATCAGTATCACCAGCATATGTATGATGAATATCAGGTGTATCTTGACTGCTTACTACATAAGGAGTTCTTTTCTCACTATACAACCTCCTACTCCCATCTTGGACATGAATAGTGGCATAGGACATGTCCATTTGCAAGCTACTCTTCAACTTTGAAGTCCAAGACCTTGATAACAACACCCCAAATTTGGTGGAATGTCTTCCACTACAACATCCATTACTATTGTTTTAGTTGGAAATTTATTCAAAGTTACTACCATATCTTTGATTAACCCAAGACACTTCACCCTCTTGGAATCAAAAGAATACAAATCTTTATAAGATCTTGTCACTTCCAGTCCCAAACTTTCAACTACTCCTTTTGGCATTAGATTATGTGATGCACCTGAATCTAACATTGCATTATGTACCACCATATCATGCACATTCAAAATCAAATAAAAAGGAGGAACTTCTTCGTCACCTATACTTTCAACTTTTGACCCAAATGAAATAGTAGGATTATCATTTGTCAACTCTAAAATGTCTGATTGAAATTCCCCTTGACCTTTAACCATCTTTGTTATTGTATCTCTGTACTCATTATTTCTCAACAATTCATTAAAAGAAACAGATATTTTTAGCTTGGAAAGTTCATTCAACAAATTAAAAGTAGAATTAACTTTCTCTACATCTACTAGTGCTACTTGTTTCAATCCTTTTGTTTTATGTACTTCATTTTCAACTTCTTTATTTACAACAAATTCTTTTTGTATTTCCTTTCCTTTTTCTGTATTTAATGAACTTGTGGAAGGCTGATTTGGACTTAGCCTCCCTTTATTTATAACGACTTCTATGTTTCTCAATCTAATATTCCTCTGTACATAGTCCATAGCATGCAAATAACCCATCTGATATTGTTCTGATTCCCTTTCAAATTCTTCATTTCCATCATCTTGTGCAAACATGTGATGTTCTTCCTTAGTAAGATATATCTCTGAATCCAATTCCCCAAAAAGATGAATTTCATTCTCAGCAAGAACTTCTTATCTACAACATAATTCTCAGGGAAAGGTGGTTGAATCTGCTGTTCTTCTTAATTCCTTGGGTTTCTCATATCTCTTTGCCTATTTTTTGGAGGCATAGGAGGATTTTCCCTTCTAAAATTTGGATTTCTGATTTGAGGATCAGCTTGTTCTCTATTGAATGATCTATTTTCCACAGTCAATCTATCCATTAAATTCTCCATTGTCTTCAACATCATTTCAAATTTAATATCAGTTGCAGAAGAAGAAGTGGAAGGCATATTTTCTTCTCTTGTTTTCCTCCTGTCAATGTCTCTTTGTTTCATCTTCCCACTCACCATCATATTTGCTTCCACTTCTAAAGAATCTATGAACATAGCAGCAAGACTTACTGATTTTCTCTCCCTTAATGAAAAAGAAAAGTCATTATCAAAAGCCCCAGCATAATTAAGTTTAGAAGTAGCCATACAAGGTTTTATATATTCTCGAATGGAATTATAAACCCTCATAAATCTGCTTGAAAATTCATGAACAGATTCAAAACCTCCTTTCTTGAGACTATTATATTGGGAAAAAAGATACAAAGTGCTTTGTTTGTCATCCCATCTTTCTAGAAATGCATTTTGGAAAGATTGAAAAGTCAAGATTGATGTAGCTGGAAAATCTTTAAACCATTTCTTTGCTTCCCCTAATAAACTTTGAGAAAACAACCGCATTTTAACATCCATATAATCAACTTCTCCAAGTCAAAAAAATATTCAAATTTAGCTACATGCTGCTTTGCTGTGATGCTTCCTTATCCATCAAATAAAGAAATTCTTTGAGAATAATTTTGAGGAAGATCATGCAAGACAGCAGGTAAACATAAAGGAGCAAATCTGGCTACCATTGGTCTAGGTGAAATTGGAGGGACTGATGAATTTTGAATATTTTGAAAAATAGGTGCTTATTCAACTTTTGCAGACTGTTGAAGATCTCTCCAAAGAGAATCAAGAAAATAAGATTCTAATATTCGAGTGTTAAACTCAACGTTTTCAAGATCAGACTCGGATTTAGATTTCAACATACCCTTTTCAATATCAATTTCCCATTTTTTATCAAAATGCTATGAAAATTTTGAGAAGATGATGCACCAAACAGAAAAATATCTACTTTTTCTTTGTATTTTTTCTTAAATAATTTTTCTGGATCCTCCAAACTTCGTAAAACTTCAGTATCAGAATTTCCTTGTGTATGTGTTTTCGAAGCTAGGATGTCTTTTGAAATCTTGCAATAATTTTAGAACTGGAATGACTAGGGAAAATATACAACCTTCTTTACTAACAAAAATTCTTGTTTTCCCACAGAAATCTTTACTTAATCTTTATACACTTTATCGTTCCTCCCAGGGCTAATTTGCACTTTCGCCTCCCCGGAAACGACACCAATTTGTTAGCACTCAAAATATACCAAAGGTTGTGGAAGGTAATCTCAAGGTAACAACAAAAAGCACTTCAGAAAGAAGTTGGCTTTTCTTTATAGAGAGGGATCTCTCACATATATATTTAATAAGGCCAGATATATGAAATCAGTATTTTAAATCAAATAGATGGTTGAAACAATACATATACCATTGGGAAATGGAGTCAAATAGATAAAGATAATACAAAGCTTTCATACACGGGATCTCATCAAAGTCAAGATAACCATCCAGTCACAGTCATTCATTGATTTTCAGGCAAATAATAAATAAACATGAACAATCCATCAATATAGAGCATCACAGGATGAATTCCATATCAACTTTAGCAGAAATATTTGTGAAATATCTGAGACAATAGCCGGAGCATAACGAGTATGAATTCTGAAACTATTCAACACTACGTTTCAGATATTAAGAAAACAAAATGGAAAGTAAACACTAAGAAGACAATCACATGGAAAGAAGGCACAGACTGTAACATAAATGACACAAGAATCTCTGAAGATTCACCAACATTTCGGCTTTGTTATTTCATTCAAAAATCGTAAGTTCTCAAAAATATCAGTCTAAAACATATGGGTTCCAACCCCCAATACATCAAATAAACTCAAATATATACAAGGATAAATTCTTCCCAAGAATATCAATAACCAAATAATCTATTAATCAATTTTTTTTGTAACTGTATCCCTAACAACTAGGAATAAAACTACATGCTTCGATTCTAATAACAGATCATTTGATTATAATCAACTTAGTGACTGCAGGGTATCCTAAATGAGCAACTCCATGACACGTGACACCATTTTTCAAGGATGAAGTATATATTTGGTCTTCCCGAATCTTTCCACAATCCTCCATTGTTCCACATTTTGTGTGTCATATTCTGTCATTTCTCTAATGGATACCTCCAGATCCACATAGGATTCATAAGATACTGTGGGCAATCCTCTTCTAATGATTTAAAACTTCTGCAATACTTCGAAATCCTCTGTCAATTTTTCTACAATGATCTTTCCAGTCATCCCTTTAAGAAAATCTTCAAACTTGGAATGCTCCATGTGATTTTGTACTAGCATATTGTGATAATGTTCCTTGTAGAGGATCTTTTCCTATACTTCTTTCCTTCAACTCATTAAACTTTTTCTGTAACTATATTTTATCATTTAATGTTTTATTCTTCTCTTCAATGATTCTATCCAATTCTGATTTAATATTCTCATTTTCTTCCTTTAATTCTTTGATTTCGACATCCTTCAAACTTACCTATGACATAGGAACTAACAGATCATTTGCAGAAAATTCACTTAATGGTTTTTCAATGTTCCCAAGAGATAAATCGGTGTCAACAAGAGTTTGACTCATCAGCTCTTCCATAATTTTCCTTTCATCATTCTGATCTTTTTTTAACTTTGGAATCTGGGTCATCAATTCAACTCTTTCCACTTCCCATCTGTCTTTTTCCTCTTGTAGTTTCAATGCTTTGCCTTTGTAATCCATCATCTCTTGATAAACTTTATCTTTTTCTTCCTGCAATGTAAATAATTATGGGGACTGAGCATGTTAAGTATTTGGGATTTTAAGCTTCTTTTTCAATACCTGGATGGTATTGTCTTTTAATTCTAAAAGCTTTTTGGTTTCCTGTGCATTTCCTGGTTCGCTTCCTAGGCTTATAACATCCCCCTGTAACTTCTTAATCTGGATCAGATTTGCTTTATTTTCTACTTTCTCATGCTTCAATTGGACTTCCATTTTATCTACAAGGACCTACAATTTGTTAACCTTAATAATAACATGTAATAAATCAGAATAGATAACATCTCCAATCTACTTATGGAGTTGTATCTTATCGGGAACACTAATTTTATCTAACTTCACTTCCATCTTAGATACTTTTTTATCATTAACCACAACAAACTTCAAGGTATTCCTCTCCACATCTCAAATAGAAATCAATGATGTCTTTTGATTCATTAGACTTCTAACTCGAGGAATCAAATTTTTGGCTTCCTCTGATGACTACATTTGTTTTTAAGCATAACTTGACACTAAATCAGCTCTGGATTTGAAACATGAACTAGGCTCTGCACTACCTTCTCCTCCAAAGGAATACTGATGCATCTGTACATATTTCTTCGGGAACAAGACCATTTTCTTTGAATCCTCTGAAATTATTTCTTTTAAAACTTGATCATCTTGAGAGGATGTTTTGATCTTTTTATATGAAATGTTTTCATCCACATCCATACTCTTAGTCTCAGAAATACTGCTCTTACTCAAAATTCTAGGATTATCAGGGGCTTGAACTACTGCAATTGACTCATTGCTCGTACCCTCATTAATTCCTGAATTTTCTTTAAAACGAGACAAATCGGCTATTTTATCTAAACCTTCAACAACTTGATGATCAAATGGTTTATTTTTGTTTGACTGCTTTCTCTGATAAATTAGGTGGTGTGGATCGTAATTAATTCTTTGCTCCTTTTGGAAATCCATAACTTCTAATAACTTTTGTATAACCAACAAGGCACTATTGTTTTTGAAAATAAAAGGACCAACTTTAAGAGGAAACTTAACATTTGAAGACTTTTTGAATGCCCCGAAATGCTCTTCTTCTGCACACAATATTTTTTTCATAAACTCAAGTGCAAATAATCTTGGAGTCAGAAAAAGAGGTAGCTTGTATGGTTCCCCAGTGAATCCATACACTCTCAAAACAGTAAAATATTTATATAAGAACCAGTCTCCTATTTTGTCCATTGAGGAAGACTGTAGCATGAGTTTCATTTCTTCTAACATCCTTGGTAATACATCATCAAACAACAACTTATACATCTCAGCCATAATTATATTTACAAACTCAAACATATTGATTTGTTTTGGAAGATCTGGAGAGAAAATGGTGGAAAGGGATTGCAATTCCAACACATTTGAACACAACAACATATTCAGTAGGTATGACTAATATTTAAAAAACCTGACTTTGGGAAATTTGACCAATTGGACATGGATAACTTCAGCCAAATAATCATCCAGATTGAAACAATGGATTAAATGGGACTCAGGATCAATTGAACTTATTCTCAATAAGAAACCTAAAACGACTTAGCTGATATGAATATCATCATCTAAACCTATAGTTTGGCTAACTAAAGACATAACCATCTATACCTCTTTTTTGAAAATGTTAACATTATATGGTAGAAAAAGTCATTCTAATGATTGAACATCTTTCAGAATATTGGACAGAAATAAGAATCTAACTTCAATTTTAGAACTTTTATACATTTTGACTAAGACCAACTCATTCAAAGACTCACTATTATCAGGGAAATCATCAAGTAGGTTCAGTATTCCATGAATGGATTTTGCATCAAACTTAAAAGTATTTTGGACGTGGTATGACTCATGACAACTCTTTCAGAGGGGGAATAAATATTTGCACACCATTCAACAAATTCAGGAAATGGTAAGGTTTGCTCAATAGCAAAATAATATGAAAAAGAACTGCAGATATTCAGAACATCATTTCCCTATAGATTACACTACCACAACTGCTCCCTCGAGACTGATACATTTCCAACTGATAAAACAGGGTCACATACGTTTCTTTCCCTATCAATAACAAATTCCTTCCTTTCATCCAAAACCTTGCATAAAAATCCTAAACCCTGTTCCTTTTCCATAACGAACAATGGCAGCAAATCTTTGAACCAAGTGTAAGTGTTTTAAGGCTTACCTGTGATTGTAAACATGTAAAAGTTGACTTTGGAAGGATGGTAGACTGTCTCCTTCCTTTCACCTGCAACACACAAATGAAATGATTTTTTAAACCAAGTCAACTTTACCTTTATAGGACAGTCCTTTCCAGAGCCCTCATCAAGCGGTTTTTCCCAAACTACTTTTGTTCGTGGAATTCACTTCAATTTTCCACGTGGAACATGGTTTACATTCTGTTACCACCTTTCCCTTTTAACTATCTCGTAACTTTACCCTTCGGAACCAATAGTGACCGTTGATGAGTTTTCACTTTTTGCTTAAAGCATTGGATTGAGATTGGCTGTACACATTCCACTAGCCTTTTTAATTTTTTCAAGTGTGCATCTTTATTCAGCGGACTGCCCCTTCACTGTAGATTTTGTTTTCTTTATTCCATAACCATTGATCTTTAAGATTTATTAACCACATCCACTTCTCCACATAACTTATCTTCTGCACATATTTACCTAGCGGATCCATTTTAAACTGTAGATTTCACCCCAATTTCTTTACACCTTCAGATTACATGTCAAATTAACCATTATGTGAAATTTAATAATGGAATCAAAACTATTTAAACCTTGCAAATTTATGTATCCTTTTATCTTCCTCAATCATACCTCTTCCTCAACTCTTCAACATAGAGGTGTTAACAGCATAAATGGACCTTAGATGTGTGGTAATAGTGCATCAGTAAACCACTCTTTATGATGTACATTTGACATTTGGAAACTCACTTTGTCCATTAGATTTTTAAACCATTGGTAGAAATCCCATACATATTCCGTCAGTAATTGCTTTATTTCCTTGATCTTGGTGATACAGTGTGACTCACATTTAGGTTTTCTAAACTCACAAATCATCATGAGTCAGATCTCATCAAGGGTATTCTATGGGTTTCTTGTTGGTACTATGGAAAACTTCATAAACCAGTCCAGTGCATGACCCTGCAAATTCATGATCATTTGCGCTTTACTTATGCCCACATTGTGAACTTAGCGAACCATCCAAATAGCTTCGCAAAGGAACCAATGCTGCCTTGGATCTTCTACTCCATTCCCACTGAATGTGGGTAATCCAATATCAACCCCAGCCATTGAGTTGGCATCTAGGATTTTTAATGAACAATTTGGTGAATATGGACTTCCTTTCACACTAGTCGCAACACTAGTACTATTAGTATTGTCAGTTCTATCAGGAGATTAGGTTCTATACCTTACCTCTGGTGATTATCATGGTGTGGTGTAGTGACATTCTGATTTTGGTGACTCAATAGATTCTTTATAATCTTCTTCTCCTTCAGAAATTGGGCTATAATATTCCTATTCATTGTAATACCCTTTGTATGTTCATGACTCAACTTCATACTCTCTTTATTCAAACAAAATAGGAGTCTGTCCTCCTCCTATTTTCTTTCTCCTCTTTCCTTTCTAGAATCTTCTTATGTTTCTTAAGAATCCATCATCTAGATCAGGTTCTATACTTCCTAGGAACATCTCAGCTCACCATTTCCCATTTTATTTATAGGTTGTCTGCAACATATCCTTCCGACTCATCTACTGAATTGGAAAATGCCCTTCTCATAGACGAGCATTTTTATCCATAATTTTATAGAAGCCAAGTACCTCCCGCAAGGTCATTGGAAAAAATTTCTTTACACCTAACTATATGAGGTTATCGTCTCAACTGAAAACTTAGTAATATACCCTTGAAAAATACTATTGACCTAGAAATCAATATCTCTAGAGATGGGGTTACTTACACTGGTTAGCTTGCATATCAGTTGAGCACTCCACTTGAATGCTTCCCTTCTTTGAAATTTTGTCTCTCGAGTCACCAATTTTTAAAACCACTCATGCAACACAATAGGAAACTCTACAAAGAATATTTCATGAATATCTTTGTATAGGTATCGTTCCAACCAAATTTTTGTGCTCAACCACGATCTAGCGCTCTCCTCTTCCACAAATTCTAATCTATTAGACTCTAGCCAATCCTAAATTTCCTTATTTGACAGATGCCATAACATTTCCATTGAATCAAATGATTAAGGGTCCAAAAAATAGAACCATTTGTTGGCTAACTTTTCCCCACTCTCGTGACCCAATTTCAACAAACCCACAAGTCCAACAAAACACCCAAAGCCATCGGCTTGACAGAGCAAGTTTAGTGGACAACACCTACGAGGAAGGTGGAGTATCACTCGAGATATCTTAATGTGTAACTTCCAGAACCATGTTTTTGTAGTTGGAAAGGGATTAGAGTCCCTTGGTGCGTATAAAAGGAGTTCGACATAGTCATAAGGGTGGAGTCTTTTTACTAACTCGACAATGGCGCAACAGTGTGACACAACGAATGTGTGACACAGGCTTTCCCTTAACAATTGACACAAGTGTGTGACACATATGCTTCCTTAACAATAAAAAATAGTGGCACAACTATATTAAAAATTAACAGTAAATGAACATAAAATAATACACAATGCTTCAACGATTCTTTAGTCATTCATTCATTCAACTTCTTTTTATCAATATTGGGACATTCATTTAAACAAAAAGTGTAATTAATGCATTATAACCAATAACTAATCAGAACCATTCAACAAGCACATTCATTTGACACAAGATGTAACCTGGAAACCCAACTGGGAAAAACCACCAAGGTGCTCTTCATATGGCATGAGAAATATATGGAACCTTGCAGTCTGCGACTTGACTACAAACTGTTTTGAGATATGTCTTTTCAGCTCAAACTCTTTCTCTCTCTCATGCTCTCTATTCTTATTATGCTTTTTTCTACTCCTACTAATCCTCACACATCCTAGATCGACTCTTCTACTCTATTATATGCAAACCCAGTTGCATACTAACTCTTACAAAATGGTCTATGCACATAGCTGCAGATTCATAGCTCAATAGACTTCTACTACTATCAGACTTCTCTCTGATACCTTCAAGTATTTCTAACTACTCTGAACTTCTAACAATGAACCCTTATACAGAATGGTTTCTACCTATTTATAGAATCTACAAGACCATGCAAGCTCGACTGGGTACAAGTTATTTATTACACTGATAAATAGCCACAAAAACATCTTTCATTACATTTGTACAGGCCATAACTAGCTGCATAAACATCTTTTAATACATGTTTTACAGGCCATAACTAGCTACCGAAATGTATTTCAATACATGTTGTACAGGACATAACAAGCCACAAAATCATCCTTCAGTCTTCTGTCAACTTGAGAACCTATGGTCTTCCTAACATGTCGCTTTCCAATGTTTACTCTTCTACCTACTCGCAAATTCTCTTTTCCTTCGGCGCACTGCTCCTCGTCATAGCTTTCTTTCTTTTGGGCTTTTTTTCCTTCCTTTAAATTTCTTTACTTCATCGCATTCCTATTTTTCCTACCTTGCACTTGTGCTTATTTTTCTTCCTTGTGCTCTTTCCTGGCCCAACAATGATAAAAAGACCAAAATTACTAGGAAATTATGTTAAAATCCCCCCAAGGGTGATGGCCAAACTAGCTCTCCAAATCAAGTACGACCCTCCCAAATTTGAGAATGGAGTATGGGAATGAATATCATACATAAATGAATTCCATTTATAATTTTTATTAATTTCTTCAAGTGAATTATGATCTGTAACATTTGTAGGGTAACTTTCATAGAAATTTCCTAAGGGAAATTTGCATTACTAGCTGGACTTTGACATAGGAAAGGTAGAATATATGGCTCTAAGAGTAATATGAAACATGGTGGTACTATATGGAATACAAATGTCTTCCCCAAAAACATAAAAATGAAAGTAAATCCCTCCCACAAATATGACAAAATACTCCTTCAATATTGAAGCCAAAGTCATGGAAACTAGAGATTTAATGGCATGGGAGTGCAAGAGTTTCACATATGGATTTCTTGGATTTCGACCCACATAGCATAGGGACATGAAATTAAAGCGTAACACATCATATATTTCTGTATTAAAATCATCCAAATCATATAATATCCCTCTTACAAATCTTCTATAAAACTACTTCAAGATTGAATCCAAAATCCATGAAGACTAGTGATACAAGGGCATGCATATGCAAGATTTTCATACATGTATTCCTAATATTTCAACTTACAAAATAGGTGGACATAATATTACAGATCCATACTATTAGCTAGAATATTTCACCTCCTGGGGACAACAAGGTGTTCCATTGGTATGAATGGTTCAGATCCAGAACAAATAGAGGACAGAGGTTGAAGACTCTCCCTAGACATCGTAGATACCTGGGATGTAATGCTTCGATCGTTACCCTGTATACCTGCAATAAGCTTCAACACACAAACATATCGAAACCACTAGAATATAATCTACTAATCTATGTTAGTGACTAAGGAATCTAACAACATACATGTGAAATCATACAACAACAATATATGTGGAACAAAAATCAACTTGCATTAAAGAAATATGAAAAAGTTTACAACCAAGCCTTAGTGTTGACATGCATCTCCATGAAACCAAGAATTATCATCCCCAAAAGCTCTAAATCTAGATATCTATACTCTCCCAAATGATCTTGGGCCAAGTGATCAATCCAACAGCATAACAATACCTTAAGAGTTCTCCCCCTCAACCATGGCCATAAGCTTGTATTTATAAGGCTTAATGGATAGGGTAGGTTGAGAAATTAGTGGGTGAGGTGGCTTCTAAGATCCTAGGATGAGGGATCTCAAGCTCAACTGACCCACAACAATATGGATAAGGGAGGACATGAGGCTTATCATCTAGAAGCCTCGAGAAACTTCTCTTTCTCCCTTTTTACCCAAGGTACCACGTTTCTCCTTCAATGACAGAGCAGTTCTGGTAATAACCACTTATGGACCAAGGGCCATAAGTGGTGGCACCGCTTGTGGGAAATAGGGGATGGGTGGTACAAACAAGGGTACTACTTCTAGATAAAGGGGCAAGCATGGTGCTGAGAATTTTCATAGAAGATTGATGATAACCATGATTTTCCACTCTAAGAGCTGGGATTCAGGGCAAGTAGGCATGTTAAAGTTCTTATCACATGATGGTGACAGGATTTTGGTATAACAGGATGCCCCCCCAAAGCATGAGTCTTAGAGGGATATGATAAACGAGATCTTTGAGAGAACAAGTCATCACCATGAGATGAAAATGTTGGCTCGATCGGAGCATGTCGTCAAGTAGGAATCTGTAGTACATCAATATGTTGACTCATAGACACAAGTAACCAAAATCATGGCTGCAGACTAATACAAGGTAGATCCATGAGAGGAATAAACAAGCATGGCTACTAGAATATAGTGTAGATCCATGTGATAGAGGACTCAAACTTGGACATAGCTACCAGACATACAATGTAGATCTATGTCATACAGATGCAAATTTGAGCATAGCCACGACCATACAAATCTGGATCCATGCTAGATATACAAAACTCCATCGCAACCTAGGGAAAAGCAATGAGAGCTTTAAACTAACACCCAGGGTCTTCATCTTGTCTTCCACAAAGTACGATTCTATCCATGTGATTAAAATGATCTAAATTCAAACATGGTAGAAATCACTTGATTACCGTCCAATGATGTGAACCGTTAACAAGTGCAAGGGAGATCACCATTAATGTCAATGATTCCCAAGGTACTCTAGTACAATCTACTGAGTGTGAATATATATCCTGATGTCAAACACCCAGACGATTCTATCGATCAAAGGTCAATGATGTGAACCTATTTCGAAAGCGATAGAATCTATCATTAAGGTATATAGATCTCAAGGTAATAACTATTGTTTCTAAGACTATTTCCTAGATTATAAGCTGATGTCGACGAGAAAATTCTCGTTGAAGGAGGGCCATGATGAGTCCCACATCGACGACACGAAACTCAGAACATAGTTCTTGAATTATGTGAATGTAGTAACCATATTAATGACTCAAAGATATTGACACAAAGACTTTGTAGACTGTATAGGTCAAACTTTTTCAAATCCCCTTTGAACGTCGGGCGGCATGACAAAAAGACTTGGCGGCATGAATGAATGGGATAGACACACAATGCAATAGTGGACAATGCATTCTTTTGAAAGAATCAAAGGATTGACACGAGTAATGAAAGTGGATCATCACAGAGATCAAGTAAATACCCAATTGACTGACATGATTGTGCAGACAAGTGCCATGTTCAAAGGTAACGACAAACAACTGCCATTATTTGCAAAATGATTCCCTTCCCATTTCCCCCATCATGATTGATGAGTGCCTCTTTTCGGTTTTATGAGTTCAAATAAGGTAACAAACACTCGATATACTTGTCAAAATACAAGTCCAGACTCATATATTTTATGAACCTGAGAGAGGAGGGGTTCATTCCCAAAACGGGTCTCTCAATGTTTGATTTAACGAGTCCATTGAAAGAAAACTCGGTATCGTTCATGTTTAGAGAGTCTGAACGAATACGAAAGAAGAATCCAAAGGGGTCCTTTTTTGTATGATTTAGTCCCTAAGGCCTG
>LPNX010721513.1:230407-301758 GCA_001517045.1 Pseudotsuga menziesii | reverse complement strand
AATGTACCATGTTTGATTTAACATCATGAATGGGCAATATGCCAATCTAGGATGTAATTAGCCAATGAGTCAGCAACTACATTATGTTCCCTAGGGACATGCCTATAAGTAATAGTTTCAAATGATATTTCTAGAAAACGTACCCTCGGGAATAGATGGAGGAGCACCGGGTTCCTAATAGTGTAAACATGGTTTAAATAACAAACCACAAGTTGTGAGTCCATCAAGACTACTAGATCATGAACATCTTGGGAGGCAGCTTCAGTCAGAAGACCGATGACTGCTTCATACTCGGCGATGTTATTAGTAGCGGGACCTATGCAAACTGCTCCTGAACTAACCAAATCTTCAGCTGGGGAATAGAGGACCCAAGAAGCCGAGGTGAGATTCAAGGTGTGGCAGAAAGCACCATCAGCAAAGCCATAGAAAGCCATTTGCATGACCAAAACATGGTATAAACAGATGCGGACACTAAAAATCAAAACAATCTTGAAAATACTAAAAGCACACTGAAAGTCAATCAATATACATATATACAAGATACTATCCAAGAAAACCTAGGCATAGTACCTTTTCAGGTACAACCCATTGTGAGGTTTCCCCGAAGGGATTCCATCATAATCAATGAGCTCGTAAGCTCCTTTCTCTGACACCTTAGAAATAACAAAAGGTCCATACCACATGGACTCGAACTTACCCTTCCCTAGTTTGTCATATCTCTGGTCATAAGTCAAGACTATGTCACCATCGTTAAAGACATGAGGTTGGATGGATTTATTGTACTGTACCTTAACGCATTTCTTATGTTCCTCATTAGCCAAGGTAGCATCTCTGCGAGTCTCACCAAGGTTACTCAAGTACAAAAATATTTCTTCCTCTGCGGAAGTGTTTGGGAGAAGTTTGACATCAATTTGTAAAGATGGAATCTGATATTGGATCGGTAAGATGGCTTCGAGTCCATAGACAAGCTGGAATGGCATGAAACTAGTAGTTGTTTTCACAGAAGTCTGATAAGCCCAAAGAGTGGAGAAAAGAACGTGGTGCCAGTTGAATTTATCGTCTCCAACCATCTGAAGAAGCATAGTTTTCAAAACTTTGTTAATGGCCTCTACCTAACCATTATCTTGTGGATAATACGGCATAGAGTTTTCATGAAGAAACCCTAGCTTGGCACTCAGTTCCTCCATCATTTGATTTCAGAAATGGGATCCGTGATCAGTGACGATGGATTGCAGAACTCCAAACCTAGCTATAATATGATTGAACAAGAAGAGAGTGGCAATCTTACCATCTTTGGAATATGTAGGCATAGCCTCAGCCCTGTTGTCGTCTTTCACACACCTGGGTCACGTGGCAGAAATATTCAAGCCACTCGGTGTGTCCTTGGGGGCAAGTCTCGAGTCAAGGTTGTCACCTTGTTCTTGACTCCTCCATTTAGGCTCAACTCCTAACGAAGCCAAGGGGGGTAGAACCTATTAAGTTACTAAGGATGATTTCTTAGTGTGGTGATGTTAAACTGAATAAGTTTTTTAGGAGTTTTAATATTTTAACTAAAGACAATTAAAGATGACAAGATATGAAAATAAAAACACGAAAGCACAAAGTTGATAGACAATATATATATGAAGCAAAAATGACCAGTGCCTTAAAATGGAGTCAAAAATATAATCAATATGCTTGCATGTGCTTGGAGTGAAAGTTTTGCGATTGCATCTTGGTATGTTTAAAGTTAAAATTGAAGTATGAGTTGATTAAATTAGGCAAAAGGGGGACTCCAGATATACCCGAGAGTACTTGGAGTATGTCCAAAACAAAACCTTTACGGCTACCCACAAGGAATATGTGGGCTGAAATGGAGTCTTCGGGGCTATTGTTCATAACACACCCATTAGGGTGTGACAGAGATCAGTGCCCCGAGGTCACTTTTCAGTAAGTTCCCGCTTCCTTTGGGTATTTTGCCACCGTAGAGGTTCGATCGAGGTGTTGGATTTTCACTTGATGGTTTGTCAATTGGTGAGAGTGAGTCCTAATTATGCTAGTCAACCAAGTGCTTTTGATACATCTTGACTGATTGAACAAACCACAGCCAAGTGCAGAGCATACACACTGGAGTCTTGTAAATTTTAATAAGTTTTAAACTAGGTGTTCTTGTTTAAAAGAAAACCCTCCAAGAACCTCTTTCGATCCAAGTGGATCTCAATTGGGGAATCGAGGAGGGGTAAATTTTATATTTGCTTATAAACAAAAATTAGAAGAAATCAAAAAGATACACAATTCAGATTTCTTAATTAATCCTACCACGAATCTCTTTCCCCTTTCGGGTCAATCGGGAAATCGTGGGGTAAGTATTACGATTACTTTGAAATGTGAGATATGGAGTATGGAATTAATAAAACGATCAAGTATACTACCCTACAAATCATATCAATTCTATTAAAAATGGAATAAGCAGAAAATGACGAAAAGGGCACCGACGCGAATCCCCCCAGGGGGGATGGGGAAAGGGCTCGAAAGAGCCTATTCCAATTTTTTTTTTATTACAGTGGTTAAAACATCAAAGAACTGATCAATAAGAACTTTCTTGGTCTTTATACAGGCTGAAACCAAGTTTTTACAATTATACAAAAATTTTAAGAATTTTGTGACAAAAGGGAGACCCCTGGGGAGATTTGAGCGCTCCAAAAGCCACTTTGGACAGCAGATTCCATTCTTCTCTGTAATACCTGCTAAAGGAAAGTGAGCATGTTATAATAACAAATTCCCAAAATCACTTTAAGAGTACCTTTGGGTCAGCCTACTTTATCTCAAAAAGTAATGAAAATGAACTAGCTAAAACGACGAAAAAGGAACCAAGGAAAGCAAGCTTTCCTTGGGATCTTGGATTAATGTTTGTGCAACCAATTAAATGCACTGATATTGCAGAATATTGAATTTTATTGTTCAGCAACTGAAACTACCTTAATAGCAAGCTATGAATTTTCACTAAATTGCTTGCGAAAATAAGGTACTTTTAGCTAGATCTCTTGAAATTGAACTTTAGGTGCAAAACAAAACTAAGATCTAGACTTTGGGAGGGATATTACTAATTAGATATATGTGTATTTTTCTTGATGAGATATATCAGAGTAATAAGAAACCTTTAAAGTAACCAATTTGAGGAAAGTTTAATAATTTTTAAAGGAGAGAAAGGGGAAGAAAGGTGCTTGTTTGTTGAAGTAGATCTGCAGAGGGAACTTGGTAGAGAAGCACCGAGGGGCACGATCTTAGCAATATATGATGGAAATAAATGGAATCAAACCTAAACCATAGATCTTCCAGCCACGGCAAACCTGTAAGCTACAACACAACTCCTGCAAACAGAACTATCAGATCTGAAGATACATATGAGAAAGGGATGATACAGTATGCAAATAACCTTATTTAACATATAGGTATTAACTGATTCAAACATATACAGCAAATAGGAACTAAGTAAGCTTACTTACAATGATCTATCCTTATGATTTCAGAAACCATTCAGGCAAATAATAATTAAGTGCAAAAAATTGGAAAAATAGCAGTTTCACCTCGAATGCAACAAGACAATGACAATCCACACATGAAAGGTACTCCACAATTGAGCCTCCAAATCTTCTCTTTATTTCAACAAATGAATATCAGTACACAGTTACAATGGCAAGCCCTTCAGTCCAGATCTAACTAGCTTGGAAGAGGAGGCTGTGCCTGGATATATACAATTTACAGGCCATCTAGCCCAGGGGGGCACAATTACTCATGGAATCAAGTGAAATAAACTGATGGAGAGTCCATCAATGCCTGATCTGTGTCTAGTTGAGCCAGATCTGAGTCTCACTGAGTGCAACTGTCAATCGGGGGGATGATCTGACTGACACCTCAACCTGTTGGCTGAAGCATCCACCAAAATTCATCCAGATGAGCCAAAACGTGTTGCAGAGAGAGGGAGGGATAAATTCCCCATAAAGGATGCTCAAGATAAACTCTAGATCTGATTTGATCACCTCCTTCAGTAAAGGATTTGTCAGATCCAGTCAATCTGCTTCAGATCTGACTGATTTCAATCAAATTGTCTGAGAATCCATTGATTTATGATTTTGGATTTGCTCCATTATTCATCAATTTATTAATTAAAATAATCAATAATTGATTTTTGGGGCTTTTTGACTTGAGTGATGGAAAATCACTCAAAACTAGGAAACAATGGGTCCATGGGTTTACATGGTGCTCCTAGCTTGAAAATGAGCACCTACATGACTGAAAATGATTATTTGGCCCACTTTTATTACACAATAAATTTTTCTAATTAAACTATTAAAAATAGCCTAAGTTTTGGAAAAATTAAATTTTAATAAAAAACACTGAAAAAACTAAAAAATTGAAAAATTGAAAAACACCTAGGGGGACTTAGACATGTTCATATGACTCAAAAATGATGTCTATCATGTTTATACATTGACACATAGACTCTAATAACCTCAATAGTCCTAAATTCCAAGCCGACCACCCCAACTTTGGAGGTATGGAGTGAAAAACTCAGAAATTATCAGTCGTTTGTTCAACAACCAATAATAACCAAGGGAAAAAACACCCTGGGCTGATTGGATTGACAAATAAAGTCTAAGAGACCGAGTCTTTTATAGACACTATCATGATAGAACATTTATTACAATTCCCTCATGGGGTATGAACGTGTGATATAATACAACAAGCACTTCCTAGAAGTACTTCCAAAGGTATTTTTGAAGTCCGAACAAGTTAGCCCTGTCCGGTTCACCGGGCTCACTTAATAAAAACCACTAAGTACAACTTAGGTGGTAACATTCTGGCTCCAACTGTGGGATGTGTGATTGATCTGGTCTTTAAGGAAAGGAGAGGATATGAGAACACCAGAATATCTGGTTTATATACCCTGCAAAAACATCTCAACTTGACAAGAAAAACCTCAGTAGCACAAGTTTTATGAAAAACCAAATGAACCATTAAGCTTATTTATTTAAACAAAATAGATGTAACTAACTAAAAGAAGCAAAGTTTTATTATAGCTAAAACTAGAAATGTAGAAAGTAAATGCTCTCTTTCAAAGAGCTTATTTTCCTACTCTGAGCATGATATAAAAAGGGTTAAGTGTAACCAGAAATCCAATGTAACCACCTAAGCATTTTATTGACATAAAAGAAAAATTCCTTGTATTTGGTTACCAGCCAAAGTAAGGATACTTTATTCAGAAAATGAAAACCTGCGTGATGATTTAGAATGGGCGGGATGGATGGGAAATCATAGGCATGAATAATGTCATCAAACTTCCTCCCAAACTGGTAAGTGCCTGCGCAGGCTGCTTCTATCCATGACTGGATAGGGTTGATGTACAAATTGGAATGATGAGGTAGATTGACTACACCATCATACTGATCATCAAGGCTTACCGGATGATAATTCACTGTATAAGCCCCAAGCAGCTCCAAGTCATGAGGAAACTCTATATGTGAAGATGATAGTTGAGACTGATATTCTAATAACTGCATCACATCTATCTTTTCACAAAACTGCTTCTCCATGTCTTCATTACTGATACTCTTGTGCATCTCTGCATGATATGACTCTGAATGATCATATAAGAGTTTTGAATGCTGCTTTTCCATACTAGGATTTTCCAAGGTCTCCAGATTCATGCTTGCCTCTTTGGAAGTATAGTAGATTGGACTTCCACAAATCTCTAAACAGACACTCCCCTTGCTGGATATAGCATAGATAGGATTCTTAATAAGATATCCACAAAAATCCCAATAGTCATCACCATAATCTATGTTAAATGTGATGGATTCCCCATTGCTGATATCAGGTTCCGATATCGAGTTCTCTTTGTCTTCACTACTGATATCGATATATGTCTCAGACTGATCATGTGGATAAACTACATGCTCCTTTTTCATATCAAACTTTCCCAAGGCCACATGGTCCATGCTCTCTTCTTTAGATATGCCATCAACAAAACCATCAAAAGTTTCTGGTTCATTATTTTCCTCTTTATTCATGTCATAGACTAGATTTTCCATGAATGTCCAAGACTCCTCATCAACATATTTGTCAGGGATAAGGGAGTCTTCGTCACTTGTATCATGCTCCAAGCTATACTTGTCCTCATTTTCATACTCATCTTCTTCAGAGAAAAGGTCACAAGGTAGTACACCTTCCAGGCTGTCATCATTATATGGAGAACACATAGGAGTCCCATCATGTATATCACAGTTTTCATCATAAGTTTCACTATAAGATTCTGCAATGGTTTCATCCTCAGGCTTGTATTGTTTAGATGGTGACAAAGGGTAGGCCTGGCCTACCATGTATATATGATCAGACTCACCTGATGTTGTTTCCTGATTACTGACCTCCGCCATCCCATGTTCTATCATCTGAGCAAGTGATTTCTGGGTGGAATTGCTCACAAGGTCTACACCAAGGAATTACTTCATCTACCATGTTAGTTGAGTCTAACTGGTTTGGAATCCTAGGCTCTTGCTGAGGAAACTTCCTTTGATACACTTGATTCTATTTTGGCTGAAAATTCCTAGGTCCATTATTTCTCTCCAGTGTGACTATTTTGTTTTGGATTTTTGTCATGAATTGGTCCTGACTAGTCATCACTTTTTCCAACATGCTAGCTATCTTTTCCATGGGGTCTTTAGAGGCTCGCTTTTCTTTTGATTCAAAGGATTTTCCCTTTTCTTCATTATATGAAGTGTTTCGCCTAGTGTAACCTGGAATGTTGGATTTTCCTGAAGATTGCATATTCTTTTCTATTTTCTTAGCCAATTCCTGAGCAGTTTTTAGATCGACTGGCTCTTTGTCCCTTAACTGGTACCTCAAATCACCAGTGAAAGCTTTGATGTAATATATGAGGATGGAGGCATCCCTTGGCTTGATTTCTCTAGGGAAGTCCGCAACCACACGCCTGAACTTAGTATTAAATTCATTAATGGTTTCATTCTCCATATTCTTTATGTTATGGAGGGCGGCAAGCAGATGTCTTGGTTCTTTATTTTCCCCCCATTTCTTCTTAAAACCCTCTAGGAAATCATTAAGGGTTTTATATGAATCATCACCAAGGTTTTCATACCACTCTGCAGCATCATCCTCTAAGGACAAAGCAAAGAGCTTCATTTTGATATCTTCATGGTTAGAGGCAACATTATCGCAGTAACTGACTAGGTTCCTTTCAAACTTTCGGAGATGAGTCTTGGCGGTGGTAGCATTATTTCCCTCGAACCTACGGAGCTTATTGATAGCATCATTCAGAATGTAATGAGGACTACCTGCTATCTAAGAAAAGTCAAGGGGTTTGTAAAATTCCATCATTTCTTGAGATTAGTGAACATGACTCTCTACAAATATGTGATGGATATTTGAGAGGGATTGGTCTCCTAAATCTTCAAGGTTTCTACGAGAAGTCTGCCTATTCAATCTTTCCCTAATAAACCTTTCGGGATCAGGGAGAGGATTGAATAATTGTTGGCAGTTTCTTCGGGTAGAAATTCTTGAAGGGATGTTTAGACAGTGGAGTCGCCAGATGGATCGATTTTTTAATTTTTATGTTTTTTAAAGACTAGATCAATCAAAAAATTTTGTCTTTTTAATTGTTTAGCAAAAGGTTAAGCTAAGTCGTACTCGGGAATAAAAAGATTTATCCCTGGCAACGGCGCCAAAAAGTGTTGCCACCTTTCACACACCTGGGTCACGTGGCAGAAATATTCAAGCCACTTGGTGTGTCCTTTGGGGCAAGTCTCGAGTCAAGGCTATCACCTTGTTCTTGACTCCTCTGTTTAGGCTCAAATCCTAACGAAGACAAGGGGGGTAGACCCTATTAAGTTACTAAGGATGATTTCTTAGTGTGGTGATGTTAAAATGAATCAGTTTTTTAGGAGTTTCAATATTTTAACCAAAGACAATTAAAGATGACAAGATACGAAAATAAACACACAAAAGCACAACGCTGATACACAATATATATATGAAGCAAAAACGACCAGTGCCTTAAAATGGAGTCAAAAATATAATCAATATGCTTGCATGTGCTTGGAGTGAAAGTTTTGTGATTGCATCTTGGTATGTTTTAAGTTAAAATTGAAGTATGAGTTGATTAAATTAGGCAAAAGGGGGACTCCAGATATACCCGAGAGTACTTGGAATATGTCCAAAACAAAACCTTTATGGCTACCCACAAGGAATATGTGGGCTGAAATGGAGTCTCTGGGGCTATTGTTTGTAATGCACACATTAGGGTGTGATAGAGATCGGTGCCCCGAGGTCACTTTTCAGTAAGTTCCCACTTCCTTTGGGTATTTTTCCACCATAGAGGTTCGATCGAGGTGTTGGATTTTCACCTGATGGTTTGTCAATTGGGGAGAGTGAGTACTAATTATGCTAGTCAACCAAGTGCTTTTGATACAGCTTGACTAATCGAATTAACCGCAGCCAAGTGCAGAGCATACACACTAGAGTCTTGTAAATTTTAATAAGTTTTAGACTAGGTGTTCTGGTTTAAAAGAAAACCCTTCAAGAACCTCTTTCGATCCAAGTGGATCTCAATCGGGGAATCGAGGAGGGGTAAATTTTATAGTTTCTTATAAACAAAAAGTATAAGAAAGAAAAAAGATACACAATTCAGATTTCTTAATTAATCCTACCACGAATCTCTTTCCCGTTTCGGGTCAATCGGGAAATCGTGGGGTGAGTATTACGATTACTTTTAAATGTGAGATATGGAGTATGGAAATAATAACAATATCAATTATACTACCCTTAAAATCAGATCAATTCTATTTCAAATGGAATAAGCAGAAAACGACGAAAAGGGCACCGACGCGAATCCCCCCAGGGGGGTTGGGGAAAGGGCTCGAAAGAGCCTATTCCAAAAATGATTTTATTATAGCGGTTAAAATATGAAAGAAATGATAAATAAGAAATTTCTTGGTACTTATACAGGCTGAAACCAAGTTTTTACAAATATACAAAAATTTTAAGAATTTTGTGACAAAAGGGAGACCCCTGGGGGGATTTGAGCGCTCCAAAAGCCACTTTGGACAGAAGCTTCCATTATTCTCTGTCAGACCTGCTAAAGGAAAGCAAGCATGTTAGAATAACAGATTCCCAAAATCACTTTAAGAGTACCTTTGGGTCAGCCTACTTTATCTCAAAAAGTAATGAAAATGAACTAGCTAAAACGGCGAAAAAGGAACCAAGGAAAGTAAGCTTTCCTTGGGATCTTGGATTACTGTTTGTGCAGCCAATTAAATGCACTGATATTGCAGAATATTGAATTTTATTGTTCAGCAAATGAAACTACCTTAACAGCAAGCTATGAATTTTCACTAAATTGCTTGCGAAAATAAGGTACTTTTAGCTAGATCTCTTGAAATTGAACTTTAGGTGCAAAACAAAACTAAGATATAGACTTTGGGAGGGATATTACTGATTAGATCTATGTGTATTTTTCTTCATGAGATAGATCAGAGTAATAAGAAACCTTTAAAGTAACCAATTTGAGGAAAGTTTAATAATTTTTAAAGGAAAGAAAGGGGAAGAGAGGTGCTTGTTTGTTGAAGCAGATCTACAAAGGGAACTTGGTAGAGAAGTACCGAGGGGCATGATCTTAGCAATCTCTACTGGAAATCAATGGAATCAAACCTGAACCATAGATCTTCCAGCCACGGCAAACCTGTAAGCTACAATACAACTCTTGCAAAAAGAACTATCAGATCTGAAGATACATATGAGAAAGGGATGATACAGTATGCAAATAACCTTATTTAACATAAATGCATTAAATCATTCAAACATATGCAGAAAATAGAAAGTAAGTAAGCTTACTTACAATGATCTATCCTTATGATTTCAGAAACCATTCAGGCAGACAATAATTAAGTGCAAAAAATTGGAAAAATAGCAGTTTCACCTCGAATGCAGCAAGACAATGACAATCCACACATGAAAGGTACTCCACAATTGAGCCTCCAAAGCTTCTATTTATTTCAACAAATGAATATCAGTACACAGTTATAATGGCAAGCCCTTCAGTCCAGCTCTAACTAGCTTGGAAGAGGAGGTTGTTCCTGGATATATACAATTTACATGCCATCTAGCCCAGGGGGGGTACAATTACTCATGGAATCAAGTGAAATCAATTGATGGAGAGTCCATCAATTCCTGATCTGTGTCTAGCTGAGCCAGATTTGAGTCTCACTGAGTGCAACTATCAATCGGGGGGCTGATCTGACTGACACCTCAACCTGTTGACTAAAGCATCCACCAAAATTCATCCAGATGAGCCAAAAACGTGTTGGGGAGAGAGGGAGGGCAAAATTCCCCATAAAGGATGCTCAAGATCAACTCTGGATCTGATTTCATCACCTCCTTCAGTCAAGGATTTGTCAGATCCAGTCAATCTTCTTCAGATCTGGCTGATTTCAATCAAATCGGCTCAGAATCCATTGATTTATGATTTTGGATTTGCTCCATTATTCAGCAATTTATTAATTAAAATAATCAATAATTGATTTTTGGGGCTTTCTGACCTGAGTGATGAAAAATCACTCAAAACTAGGAAACAGTGGGTCCATGGGTTTACATGGTGCTCTTAGCTTGAAAATGAGCACCTACATGACTGAAACTGATTATTTGGCCCACTTTTATTACAAAATCAATTTTTCGAATTAAACTATTAAAAAATAGCCTAAGTTTTGGAAAAATTAAATTTTAATAAAAAACACTGAAAAAACTAAAAAATTGAAAAATTGAAAAACACCTAGGGGGACTTAGACATGTTCATATGACTCAAAAATGATGTCTAGCATGTTTATACATTGACACATAGACTCTAATAACCTCAATAGGCCTAAATTCCAAGCCGACCACCCCAACTTTGGAGGTATGGAGTGGAAAACTCAAAAATTATCAGTCGTTTGTTCAACAACCAATAATAACCAAGGGAAAAAACACCCTGGGCTGATCGGATTGACAAATAAAGTCTAAGAGACCGAGTATTTTACAGACACTATCATGCTAGAACATTTATTACAATTCCCTCATGGGGTATGAATATGTGATATAGTACAACAAGCACTTCCCAGAAGTACTTCCAAAGGTATTTTTGAAGTCTGAACAAGTTAGGCCTGTCCGGTTCACCGAGCTCACTTGATAAAAACCACTAAGTACAACTTAGGTGGTAACAAGCCCATTTTGTGAAATAATCAATGGCTACGATGATGTAACCATGCCCCCGGCTGAGGTAGGCTTGCAATGCATGAAGTTAATCCCCCATTTGCTGAATCGTCCAACGGCAATGACGGGGTGTAGCGGAGTAGGATGGGTGTGCTTTTTAGGATAAAAATGTTGACAAGGTGGGAATTTCTTAATAGCCTCATGACAGTCTTTGAAGATAGAAGGCCAGAAATAGCTAGCACAAAGGATATTTTGGGCTATAGCCATCCTAGATAAATGACCGCCACATGCTCCAGAGTGGCAATAATTCAACACATGTTCATCCTCCTCATGGGTGAGGCATTGTTGGAGAATAGAGTCAATCCCACGTCTATACAAAATAACATTCAAGATGAGGTAGTATTTTGCATGGTGACGGATATGGCGGTGATCATCGTGAGATAAATGCGGTTGAAAATGCTGCATCTGGAGATAAATAAGAAAATATCCATACCAAGGATCAATAGTGCTAATTAGGAACAGGAATTCATCTAGGAATGAATCACTAGGCTCAGATTCTGTTGTAGCACAGGGAAGATCACACATAAGCTCTGCAAAAACCAAGGATTTCTTTGATGTGGCCTTGGTAAACTCCAGATCAAACTCCTAAAGGATGATGATCCAATGCGAGTACTTTCCCCTGAGTACATGATGAGTCAGTATGTAGTACATCGGGTTCTGGTCTGCCAATACGGTGGTAGTATGGATCAGAATATAGTGATGAAACTTTTGTACAGCAATGACCGTAGCCAATGCTAACTTCTCCACATGTGAATAATGACTTTTAGAATCCATAAGAGTATTACTGGCATAATAAATCACGTGTTCTTGACCATGGAAATTTTCCTAGGCTAAAACCATGGTGATGGTAGTAGCAGAGGCAACAATATACAAGAGAAAGTCCTTTGAATAATCCGGGGGGTGTATCACGGGTGAATAAGTCAGAACGTGCTTAAGATTATCAAAGGCACGTTGGGCCTAGTCATCCCAGAAGAATGGTGTGTTCTTCTTGAGGAGACGCATATAACTGTGCGTTTTCTCTGTGAAATTGCACATGAAATGGTGGAGAAAGTTTTCCTTCCTTTGCAAACTTTGGAATTCAAGGAGGTTGGATGGGGTTGGTAGATCAAGAATAGCAGCAATATTCAAAGGATCGATTTGTATGCCATCTTTGGATACCAAAAATCCTAGAAGACATCTCGTCTCAACGTAGAAAACAAATTTATGTGGATTGAGCCATATATTATAATGACGGCATCTCAGGAATATGTCTCTAAGATGACCAGGGTGGTCCTCCCGTCGTTGTGAATGAGCAGGGAGGTCATCAAGGTATGGTTCAACAATATGCTTAATATCGTGAAACACATAGGACATTGCATGCTGGAATGTGGCTCCAGCGTTCTTCAAGCCAAAATGTAACTTCTTATATGCAAAGGTTCCCCATGGGAAAATGAATTTCATCTTATGCTGATCGGAGGGTAATATCTCAATCTGATTATAGCCAGAGAATCCATCCATAAATGAAAAGATGACACTTCCAGCATAGTTGTCGATAATCTGATCGATATGCAAGGTAGGAAAGGTGTCCTTGGGACAAGCTTTATTTAAATCCCTAAAGTCAATGCAGACTCTAATGGTGCCCTACTTTTTATTGATAGGGACAACGTTGGATACCCATTTCGTCAGAGGTACAGGATAAATAAACCCAACTTTCAAAAGTTTCTCAATTTTAGCTTTAATAGCTACGGCCTTCCGGGGATGGACTTGCCTAATTTTCTACCTGGCAGGTTTAGCCATGGGATAAGTTTTAATCTTGTGGACCACAATGGAAGGGTCAATCCCTAGCATCTCTTCTAAGACCAAGAAAAAATATCACATAATTCCTTAAAAAGTGCCTTATATGCTTCAGATTAATCTATCGAGTAGTTCTTCCCAACATGAACATGCTTGATAACATCAAGATTGGCTAATATGTCAATCGGGTTTGTCTGAGTAATGTTGCAAAAGTTTCCTTCAAAATATATATCTTGCAACAATATATGACTTTTCGGAACGTTGACAATATCAGTAGGAAACAAGGATGCAAAATCAGGGCTAACTAAACTGGTGTTGGGGAGGAACGTGGATCCATGATGGTGATCCTCCCAAGTGGATTCATTCATATTCATGATCTCTATGATGGACTCATTGAAATGAAAAGTGTTAGAGAGATAGTATAGAACCGAACAAGAAGGTTCTAACCAGTATGGTAAATGGTAAGGTTCCGAAGCCACTAGATGAATGTCATTAGTGTGATCATTGGAAAGGTTTGAATGGTGTCATACATAACTTCATGTGGAATCAATAATAATTTTTCCCTTAGGCTCATAATCAAATGAGGTGATCATATGGACTATCGCGGTATCCATGCTAGGTAGAGTGGATGGAAATATCCCCATAAGGGATGAATTCTTCAACATGCCTACCCCAATCGACTGGTAAGGACGAGAGGACTGGCCTAACATGGGGATGTTATTAGCCATGGAGGAAGTAACATCTAGTGTACATAAATCAAGTTGATCAATAGTAACAATTCTCCCTAGATGTAGGAATTGGACTATTCAAAACAATGTTGAGGCATGAATAGTCATGGAATAGAACCAATTCCTTCCTAGAAGGAGGTTGTAATCTAAAGGGGCATCTACCAATTCTACTTGGATGGAAATGGTTTTTCCCCCCATCTCAACTGCTAGGGATGATATGAGACCATGGGGTTGGAAACCCCATCTGTCAAAGGATTTAAGGGTCATAGGTGACGTGACAAGCTCGAGAGAGCCAAGAGCTTTCCAACAAGTCAGAGATAACACCAAGGTCAAAGCTCCTTCATCTAGTACCGTTTGAAAGACTTTCTTTCCCACTACTTTCATAATGATCCGAAAAGCATTTTTATGCAGTAATCTAGGTTTGTAGTTCTCAACATTGAAATGAATCAAGTTAGTGTTATTTGGGTCTAAAGCTCCTAATGCAGTAAACAAGTTCTTGTGCTGTGTGGGGAAAATTTGGAACACTTCTAGGGTAGACATCGCACAAGGTGCCTGAGCGAGATCTTCAACTACTTTATAAAATTGAGAAGCTCGGGAATTGGGGTTAAATACAATCTTCCGAAGAGTACTCTTAGGTGGGTGAAAAATCATGTCGAGAGTAGGCTTCTCAATAGATAAGGGGACAGTAGACGAGGATTCCTGAGAACTAGTAGAGGGAAATTTCCCTGAAGAAGCTTGATCTTCTTTCTTATCTACGGGTTTATCATAATTCTGACTTCAATTTTGCAGATGGATGGTATCTAAGGACATCATATGAATTTCCTCTGATGAACTACAGTTACCCTGATTAGACATATGGTCTATCAGTTGTTGTTTAGAGGGAAAAGGATCTGTAAGTACTGCAGGTACGGGATTGGACTTCAAAAACTGGGATATTTTGTCCCGACGAGGAAACTCCTTTGAAAAGTGGTCACCACCACATAAGAGACAGGGATATTTTTCCTTCCTTTTCCTTTTGTCTTTATCATTGTTGGTTGGTCATGGATTCTCCTTTTGGTTTCCAGGTTTTCTATTTCTATTTTTACCTTTCTTTTTATTACCCGACATTTGAGTACTTTGAATAGAATTGACTTCAGCGGAAACCTTAGGAGTCGAAGGAGTAGGGGTAGTAGTTTGGTTTTTCTTGGTAGGTTTTGCTGTAAATAGGGACTGGATTGAACCAACAATCCGATCAACAGGTACTTCTGTTGGTGGCTTGGCAGGATCAGTGCTGGGGCAAGGATCTTGAGGAATTAGGTCATAAAGAGTTCTAGACTGGGAATAGACCAAGTCTAGGTACTGACCCTGACTAATCGCTTGCTCTTTGGTAACGGCACCGCCCATAGCCACATCTCAGGCAATAGGAGGAAACAAGGATTTAGTGAACCAATTAGCTAGTAACTAATCCGGAATAGGGGCCTTAATAAGCCTTCTCCACCTTCTCCACTAATGAATGTGATCGAAAATTTGGGTGGAGGTGTTCTACCACAGAGAACTTAAAAGATCAGTGCCCATTTCATAATGAATAGGGAGTTAAAAGTGTGTAAGAAACATGGTTTCCAATGAGCCAAAATACACAAACGAATGTTGTGGGACTTCAATGTACCACTTCGTGGCCATACCGATCAAGGTTCGCTGAAAGAGTTGTAACTGAATGGAGTCATCCATGAGGGAGTTTGAAGAACACCATAAATGGAATGTCATAACATGGTTCTTCAGATCGTCTCCCTATTTCCCATGAAATTTCAGAATGTCCGATGGTAACTTTACCGGAATGGGAGGGCATGAGGGATAATGTCGAATGGGGTCATTGATCAACTTGTACAAATCAGGTAAATCCAATGTTTCTAGGAAATTTAATTGTCGGTTGGGCTGCACATACTGGTAATATTGATATGGCATATAATTACTAGTAGGACCATAAGTAGACTGATAAACATGTTTCTATGATGAAGAACTACTAGAAGATCCACCCGCAAGGGGTTGATTTATGGGATTAGGACCGCTAGGACCACTAGGACCTCTAAGAGGAGGACCACTAGGGCCATCGGGACCACCAAGACCACTGGGACCACTAGGAGCACCAAGGCCAATAGGAGGCATACCACTAGACCCTCTGAAGCCCCTAGGAGGTGGTAAACCTCTAGAGCCATCGAAACCACTAGGAGCAGGGCCACCAAATCCTCCTGGGCTAGAAGGAGAAAAGCCACCAGGTCCCCCAAGACCACCAGGACCACCAAAACCGTAAGGAGTAAAGTTTCCAGATTGTAGAAGGATCAAGTCGACGAAGTCGACTTGAACGGAGACCGACTTAGTCGATCAGCCGACTAACTCGATGGGCCGACTTAGTCGATAAGCTAACTAAATCAATCGACCGACTAAACTAGAATATTAGTCGACTTAACTAACAGTCGTGTCGGTTCACCGAACCGACAGGTAGTTATTTTGTAACTGTTTGTAACTTGTATTTATTAGGCTGTTGAGCCAAGCAAGAACTCAGTTCAGTTCTCTGCTTTGTATGAACTCATTACATTAATATAATTTGTTTTCCTATCTGTTCTTATCTCTTGTATCTGATTTATAGTTATGTTTTAGTATGTATTATTGGTAACCTTATGTGATATGAGAGATTACAACATTGGTTCCGTTGCCGGTAGTACATGTCTAAAATATATGCTCACATATGATACCAGAGAAGGAGATAAAGGACTGGTGGGACCGTAAAATTGTGAACTACTTGCAAAATTACGCAAGACAAAACAGATTAACAGTCACTGAAGCTCGAGTCATATTTTTCACAGAGACACATGAAAAAATCATCAAGTCTGTGCCACAACTGTTGAAGCAGCTTTTGGATGAGAAGACCGGACGCGACTAAAGAACAACAGTTGCTAGATAAACTGTTCCGAGGGGGACGAACAAACCTGTCGGAGTGGTTTGAGAAAATCACCGATGACTTCTGTGAGGAGCAAGCAGTTGAAGACAGAACGTCAGTAGAAACTGTCAAAGCAAAATTATACATAGATTTCACTGAACAATTCTTGTGCTCCTTGCTGACCTTGCTGTTCAAATTTTTGATAGAGAACGGAGCATTCCACATCGTCGAACCTAGACCACCACTGTGCGAACAGCCACCAAACACCAACTGGGCTGAAAAACAAAGGAAGTGGGAGAAATTTATTGTAGAAAGGGAGTGGGAATACTTCCTGAGTAAGTGATTCGAACTATCTGGGCTTTCCAAAAAGTGTTGGGTAGGCTATGGGGGGGTAGCTAGTCTTGTGTTGAAGGTAGATTATAGTGGATCCTAGTCGACCTAAGGAGGATAGACGTCACCAATGATGAAAAGTCGACTGTAGAAAACTTGGAGAAAATAGTACTGTATGAAAGTATGTCAGACATTAAGAAACAAGAAATGGACCAAAGACAGCAGAGAAGGGAAGCAAGACGCGAAAGAGCCAACGGGCCGTGCAGAGAACAAAACCCTAGGGAGACCGACCGTGAAGATAATCTGCCAGAGTCGGGTCATGACCGACAGGAAGAGGGCGTAGAACAAGAGGTGTCCCCTACGGATGAATAAGTATGGATAGAGCAGCCAGAAGCTCTCCAATTTATAGCTCTCGGTGAAGGTATGACCCTTTCCCCGTTAAATCCACATACTAGAATACAGACTATTGTCGAAGACGACCTCCGACTAAGAGCTGGTGACTATAGTATCTGGAGTTGACTAGGCGACGATACGTACACCGGATGACATCTTGTCATACGCCGAACATTCGAAGGGAACTGGGTGATGATTCAAGCAGCACCCTCCCTTCGAAGTATCCACTTGCTCTTACCGACACATGAAGGAGAACCCCCCCGGCCCAGTACAACTTTTGAAGGAATTGAACACGCATCCCTGTGCACACAAAGTTTCAGTGGACCATCAACAATATAAATCCACAACAACCCACTGTACGTCGAAGATGAATCGACCACCGACGGAGGTACCAGTTCGGTCGACCAAAATTCCACAGGAGCGACTACATCAAAAATCCCACCACTTTCACCACCACCCACACCTCTGACCCCGCCAACTTCTGAGAGCAGTGAAAGTGACTCAAACATGGGTCACGGATCAGCTCACATTCCTCTCTATGAGGGGGATGAAGACCCCAGACGACATTGGTTCATCTGCGAGTCGATCTGGGATGCAAACTAGGTGACGGATGAAGACCGATAGATGGCTCAGTTCACAGGAGCCTTGCGGAAAAGGGCCTTGACCTGGTACATGACCTTTTCGAAACGACAACCTAGAGCAACGAAAGCTAAGATTAAAGCAAAGTTCTTATCCTTTTTCAAGACCGCAGATGCTAAGCACCTGGCCGCCAAAAATCTCAAGACAACGCAGTAAAATCCAGGGGAGACAGTCCGCGACTACGACAAATGCTAGAAGGACCTATTGAGCCAATTAGATTATGTTATTGATGAGCAACTACTAATTCAATGGTTCCTTGCAGGATTATCACAAAAAGTACGTCGACACATTAGTCTGGAAACGTTCAAGACATATGAAGATGCACTGACCAAAGCTCTGCAGGTGGAAATGGACGAAGACATACCTGCCTATCCGACGGACCACAGAATAGAAGAATAGCTTGAGAATGTGCAGAAGTCTTTGAAATAACTGACCCTCAAAAATCAAGAAATCTGGTGTACAAAATGTTCGATGGTCAGACACTCGAAAGATAATTGTCAACACGAATGCAGCTGACAAGACGTCTGCTTTGTGCAAACTAAAGTATTTTGCTACATTTGCCAGGAGGTCGGAGATCATTCTATGAAAGAATGTCTGTTTAACATGAAGAATGAAAAAGCTTCCTGGTGCGCCATCTATGAGACAAAAAGTCACAGTACGACCGACTGTCAATTAAACCTGAAAAACAGACAGAACTATCAGGCGGTCTACCAGACGAATGCAGTGGCACAAAGCAATGAGCAAAATAATACCAATGACCAGAACGGGCAACAATACAAAGGCCAACTATATGAGCGCCGGTACGAAAATTGACGACAAGGTTTTGGAAGAGGTCGATTTGTCGAGAATCGTGACATACGACCGCGTTGATCTACCCAGTGCTTCATCTTCTATAAAGAAGGGCACCGATGCGCAGACTGTCCATACAAGAATAGAACTGACCTTAAATTTTGTACACATTGTGGAGTAGGTGATCACTCTCTGGAGGATTGTCCTACCATGTTAGAAAAAATCAATAATAAAAAAAATGTTAATGTCTTGTCTTGTGTACAAAAGCATGATGTCTTAACTACTAAAAATTTGCATATTGTCACTCACCAAGGCACAAAAATCGGGCCTGATAACCCCTCAAATTAGTAAAATTAACAACACAAATGGTTATCTGGATCCTCTGAAGGAAAAACAAACCTATCAAGAAGCCACCCAAATATTTCAAGACATTACACAGCAAGAAGACATTATTACCAGTCAACTTAGCACGACACAGCAATTAACTCATCTCATCCAAACAGACAAATCCGTTGCCCGGTTCATTGATTTATTACATGAAATAAAAAGCACTAACTTTGGAAAACAAACTAAGAACATTTGCAGCCTAAATCAAAAAGACAAAAACGATGTCGAACCACTTGTCGACCTGGAAATCGAAGGTTATCACGTCCGACAAGTTGTGCTTGATTTCGGGTCTCAGGTAAATATCATGACCAGGGATACATGGGAAAAGATGGGCCGACCTTGACTCTACGAATTAGGAATTTACCTAAAACTTTCCGACCAAGGTCTCATTGAACCCATTGGGTTTTGGAAAGATGTCGACATGACCATCAAAGGAATTTCGACTAAGGTTGATTTCAAAATTATCGACCCAAAAGAAGGATCTAGCTCCTTCCCAGCGCTAGTTGGTAGACCTTGGGGACGAAAGATGAAAGCCTCCATATCCTTAGATAAAGAACGCATCAAACTAAAATGAAATGGCCAAAAATTCATTGTACCCATTAATCCTTCACAAGGACAACCTTGGACAGAACCGATTGTTCAGGAATTCGATGTCAGACAGCTTTACCAGATCCATAACAATACGGACTATACCGAGCCAAACATCTATGGGGAGCTTCACTTAGGTAACCAAGACTCAATTGGATATAATTCAGATGCTGAATTACATGACTGGGAAATGGAAAATTATGAAACACAAGCAAGAGGGTGTTGGACTATACAAAAAGTACAGAAAAAACCCACCCGACAGTGCTTCATGGTATCAATTATCCCCAAAGTCTTTGAAAAAAAAATCAGGGAATGACCTACATTAAAGCCAACCAACTTACATAATACCCAACTGACCAGGTATAAGGAAAGAGAATCCCCAATCATGCATGTCGAACAAGTATCTAAAAATATTGGAGAACATGGCAGACTTCAAAGCTTAGTGGAAACATTTACCAGTTAAGCAGCTAGATGGTGGAACACCCATCAGACAAAATTGCAGACTTGGAAAACTGCTTCAACTTTCTTTGTCGAACAATTTGGTGGGAAAAAGTTAACCCAGGAAGCTCAAATCCCTATCTTTTTCCAAAGCCAAGAACCAAAAGCACACATCAAGATTTGTGAAAAGGAGTGGAGACGGCTTGGATACAAAGATGAGCGAGCCTGGCCACATTTGTTCCCTTCAACCCTAGCCGACTTTCCTAATAAATGGTATAAAATGGAGGAAGCTAGAGGAGAAAACTTCTTTTGGCATGAACTTAAAGAAAATTTTATTAAGGACTTCCTGTTCATACCTCAAAATGAAAGATTGGCTGGGACAGCACACCAAATCAAACAGTTTCTTCAACCGACAGAAAACCAACCCGTCCAAGACCATTGACAAATCAAGGACTGTAACAAGATACAAGCTGAATCAAAATCACAGTCAACATGTTTACACTTAGAAAATGAACATACAAAAGGTAAGAGCTTTATATGGAAGACCGACCACATTGAAACAACCAAATCGATCTACTCAATTCTGAAAGTCGAGACCACCGAAAACCAGACCTTGACAGAATGACTACAGCCGACTTTTTTACTACATTCTCACAGTTCAAAGAAGGAAGTCGGCCGATCAATGAAGCTAAAGCCCCAGAGTGGCTGGATACCAAAGTGAAAACTAACGAGGTCAACATTTCAAACAACGACCGTCCAAAAATAGCTAAGATCGGTGACTACTGGAACGAACACCAAACCACCGAAATCATAAACTTACTTAGAGAATTCCAAGATGTCTTTGCAAGGGACTACAAAGACTTAAAAGGGTTAGTCTAGGAAATGGGAGAAATGAAAATAGAAACTAAACCTGATGTCTGACCTGTCAAGAAACGACCCTACAAACTAGCTCATAAGTATAAGGAGATAGTTAAGAAGGAAATAGACAACATGTTAGTAGCAGGGATCATTTACCCCATCGACCAGTCCGAATGGGCAAGTCCCATGGTCGTACAGCCCAAGAAACATGACCCGACCAGGTTAAGTATTTGTGTCGACTTTAGGGAGCTCAACAAAGTCACACTCACAGATCCATTCCCCACCCCCTATGCTGATGAAATCCTGAATGAAGTTGCAGGCCATGAATGTTATTCATTTACAGATGGATTTTCAGGATATAATCAAGTACCCATAGCAAAAGAGGATCAAAAGAAAACAACATTTGTCTGTGAATTTGGGTCCTTTGCCTACAGAGTTATGCCTTTTGGGTTGAATAATGAACATGCAGTATTCTCTTGAATTGTTGTCAAAACATTCCAAGAGTATATCTATAAGACCATGGCAGTATACTTCAACGACTGGACTATATATTCCACCCTAAAGGATCACTGCACATGGCTCCGACTGATGTTGGAGAGATGTCGACAGATACAACTCTCCCTAAATATTAAGAAATGTATTTTTATGACTCCCATAGGCATACTCTTAGGGCATATTGTCTGCAAAGACGGTATAAAGGTCGACTTTGCCAAAATAAAAATCATCCTCGACCTAAAACCCCCGATCAACCCTAAACAGGTTAGAGTGTTATTGGGCCATATAGGATACTATAGGAAATTCATTAGACACTGTTCAGATATGAATTACCCTCTGGAAGAACTGCTAAAAGACGATCAGGAGTTTACATGGACAGAAGAATGCCAAATATCCTTTGACAAATTGAAAAGAAAACTGGTCGAAGCTCCCATACTTAAATTTCCAAACTGGTCGACCAAATTTCATGTGCATATTGATGCATCAGGCATCGCAATTGGAGCCATCCTTACTCAACCAGGGGATGATCGGATGGATTACCCTATAGTATACAGCAGTCAAAAATTAAATAAATCTGAAAGGAACTACTCGACCACTGAACGAGAAGCCCTAGGTATGGTCTTTGCTCTCCAAAAGTATCGACATTACCTACTAGCCAACCCTTTCATATTTTATACCGACCATCAAGCTTTGAAGTACCTTGTTAATAAACCCCTACATCATGGCAGAATTTGTCGATGGTTACTTCTTTTTCAAGAATTTGAGTTTGAAGTGGTGGTCCGACCAGGAAAGCTAAATGTCGGCCCTGACCACCTATCACGTATATACACAAGGGAGGAACCGACCGGAATCAACGACGACTTGCCGGATGCACATCTATTTCGCATAGAAGCAGTACCCAAAGAACTAGAAGAAATAGCTCAATGCTTAGAGACAGGTCAGGCAACCGAAGGTCTGAACACCAAGAAGAAACAAATCTTAGCTATGAAGGCTGCACCCTATAGCCTCATCAATGGATTTTTGTACAAAAGGGGGTTAGACGACATTCTCAGACGTTGTGTACTCGACCATGAGAGAGAACAAATCATGCATGAAGCACACTATGGACCTGCAGGAGGACATTTTCAAGTGGATACAACTGCAAGAAAAATCCAACAGTCGGGCTTATGGTGGCCGACAATCCACAAAGATTGCAAAATTTTTTTTAGTCGATGCGATAGATGTCAATGACTTGGTCGACCTTTGTCGAGCATAGAAATTCCCTTGATATCTGTAAACCCTAGTCTCACATTCTAACTTTGGGCAATAGACTTCATAGGACCTTTTCCTATCCCAGCCAAACGATCAGGTGTAAGATATATTATCACGACAGTGGAATATGTCACCAAATGGGCAGAAGATGAACCCGTCGATACATGTTCAAGTGAGGTAGCTACTAATTTTATCTACGAAAACATTATCACTAGATTTGGATTCCCACTCACATTGATTAGCGACCAAGGATCACACTTTATCAACAAAACCATCAAAAATTTGACCGACCAGTTTCACATCGACCACTGACGAAGCACTGCATATCACCCTCAGTCGAATGACGTGATTGAAGCTTTTAACAAAACATTGACAAAAGGGTTAACCAAAATGTGCAACACCGACAAAGACGACTGGGATGAGAAAATACCTGCGGTTCTCTGGGCATATAGGATAGCATATAAGCAGTCGACCAATCATACCCCCTTTCGACTAGTCTATGGGCAAGAAGCAGTCGTCCCCCTACATTTCCGACAGCAGACACCTATTATTGCACAGATACTACATGTCGATGTCGAACAAGAAAGGATCGACTATTTCAACTCAGTAAGCTAGAAGAACATCGAATCATGGCTATCCAACATCAGGAAATTCACAAACAACAACAAAAATCCTGGCACGACCGTAACATCAAAAACAAAAACCTCTCGGTCGGCGACCTTGCTTTAATTTATAACAGTCGAGTCAAAGTAAAACCCAAGAAATTACACACAGAATGGATGGGACCTTACGTTGTTGAAGAAATACATCCCAACGGTTCAGTCTGACTAAAGACATTACAGGGCCTAGTATTTCGGAAGCTCGTTAATGGATCCCGACTCAAACGTTACAGAAACTGAAAAAAAAAAAACAAAAAAAAAATCAAATAACGACCTTAACCGTCAATCAAAACCCATAAAACGATAGAAAAATTCCAAAACAAAATAATACATCCACCACAACAAGCCATGAAAGCAACTCACTACTTCGACACCAAACATCACCACCATCGACCATCTCCATCGACCAGTCAGGCCGACCATTTTCACCACCGGCACCGACCATCGACTTCAAAAGTCCCATCACGCATTGATGGCCTCGAGTGCCGAAACAGATCCTCCATTAAGTCGCACTCAAGTATTGCAGTTGGACTGTCAATTCTGCCATTAATACACCCATTTCGACACTCCACCACACCCATGCCTATAAATAATGGACAATCGAAGGTCCCGGCAACGGAACCAATGTTGTAATCTCTCAGATCACATAAGGTTACCAATAATACATACTAAAACATAACTATAAATCAGATACAAGAGACAAGAACAGATAGGAAAACATATTATATTAATGTAATGAGTTCATACAAGGTAGAGAACTGAACTGAGTTCTTGCTTGGCTCAACAGCCTAATATATACAAGTTACAAACAGTTACAAAATAACTACCTGCCGGTTCGGTGAACCGACACGACTGTTAGTTAAGTCGACTAATCTTCTAGTTTAGTTGGTCGATCGATTTAGTCGGCTTATCGACTAAGTCTGCCCATCGACTTAGTCGGATGATCGACTAAGTCGTTCTTTGTTCAAGTCGACTTCATCGACTTGCTCCTTCCACATCTCCCCCACAAACAAAACGTTTCTTCGTCCCGAAGAAACAGGGAGGTACAAAATTTGAAACTCTATCGAATCAATCATACTTGCTCTTGCTGGGGACTGTGCAACCGAATGGTTGGTCTTCTCTAGACATAGAATTCGACAATGGCTGGTGCTATGATGGCTAGGTGATGCTGAAAATCTGTCCATCTTTGTAAGGCTTTCTGGATGTCGATCGTTAAGGTAGTGAGACTTGAAAGGATCGACATCTTTTCTAACATGGGCATTTCTGCGATGTTCTCCATGTTGGGACCCAACAAGTTGTTTTGCTCTTCTGCAACATTGATGAGTCGTTTCATCTGTGGGAAGATGATGTCGACTTTATCTAAGTTGGGAAGGGCCTATTGAACCCACTGATGTGCCTCTCATTCCAACTTCTGCAGTTTGTTGGTCTCCATCACAATCTGTTCGTCAATGGTCTGCCTCAGTTCGGCCTCTGTCGACTTCCAGCCCTCCAAAACCTGAATGCCCTATCGCGTCTTCCTTGTCTGCTGATAGACCTGCCCATAGTGAGTAGGCTAGTCTCATAATACTTCCTCAGTGACAACTGATTCTTCCATATGATCCTGTAGAACCTTGTATGCCTTCGATAATGCAGTGTACTAGGCCAGGAGCAGTCGAACAATCTCCTCCTTTTGCTCTTCCTTAGTCTCTTGCATATGGGTTTGGACGGTCGATACCATCGTCTCGAAGAGCTGATATTCTCTTTCTAGTGGTCGATCTGTGTCGACTTTGATAGGGCCTGGTATCACGGTCTGTACTAGGGCTCTGCATCTGCCGAGAAGCTCGACTTCTTCTGCATGTTTGGCTACAAGCTCTTTGTTTTTTCGATCTGTCCTTTTCTTTGACTCTTTGGTTCCGTTTTCCTTTCCTTCTTAACTATCTCCTTATATTTATGAGCTAGTTTGTAGGGTCGTTTCTTGACAGGTCAGACATCAGGTTTAGTATCTATTTTCATTTCTCCCATTTCCTGGACTAACCCTTTTAAGTCTTTGTAGTCCCTTGCAAAGACATCTTGGAATTCTGTAAGTAAGTTTATGATTTCGGTGGTTTGGTGTTCGTTCCAGTAGTCACCGATCTTAGCTATTTTTGGACGATCGTCGTTTGAAATGTCGACCTCCTTAGTTTTCACTTTGGCATCCAGCCACTCTGGGGCTTTAGCTTCATTGATCGGTCGACTTCCTTCTTTGAACTGTGAGAATGTAGCCGAAAAGTCGGCTGCAGTCATTCTTTCAAGGTCTGGTTTGTCGGTGGTCTCGACTTTCAAGATTGAGTAGATCGGTTTGGTTGTTTCAATGTGGTCAGTCTTCCATCTAAATCTCTTACCTTCTGTATGTTCATTTTCTAAGTGTAAACATGTCGACGGTGATTTTGATTCATCTTGTATCTTGTTACAGTCCTTGATTTGTCGATGGTCTTGGACGGGTTGGTTTTCTGTCGGTTGAAGAAATTGTTTGATTTGGTGTGCTGTCCCAGCCAATATTTCGTTTTGAGGTATGAACTGGAAGTCCTTAATAAAATTTTCTTTAAGTTCATGCCAAAAGAAGGTTTCTCCTCTAGCTTTCTCCCTTTTATACCATTTATTAGGAAAGTCAGCTAGGGTTGAAGGGAACAAATGTGGCCAGGCTCGCTCATCTTTGTATCCAAGCCGTCTCCACTCCTTTTCACAAATCTTGATGTGTGCTTCTGGGTCTTGGCTTTGGAAAAAGATAGGTATTTGAGCTTCCTGGGTTAACTTTTTCCCACCAAATTATTCGACAAAGAAATTTGAAGCAGTTGTCCAAGTCTGCAATTTATGAAGGACTCAGATCACATAAGGTTACCAATAATACATACTAAAACATAACTATAAATCAGATACAAGAGACAAGAATAGATAGGAAAATAGATTGTATTAATGTAATGAGTTCATACAAGGCAGAGAACTAAACTGAGTTCTTGCTTGGCTCAACAGCCTAATATAAACAAGTTACAAACAGTTACAAAATAACTACCTGTCGGTTCGGTGAACCGACACGACTGTTATTTAAGTTGACTAATCTTCTAGTTTAGTCGACCGATCGATTTAGTCGGCTTATCGACTAAGTCGGCCCATCGACTTAGTTGGCTGATCGACTAAGTCGGTCTTCGTTCAAGTCGACTTCGTAGACTTGCTCCTTCTACATCTCCCCCACGAACAAAATGTTTCTTCGTCCCGAAGAAACAGGGAGGTACAAAATTTGAAACTCTGTCAAATCAATCATACTTGCTCTTGCTGGGGACTGTGCAACCAGATGGTTGGTCTTCTCTGGATGCAGAATTGTTCTGTAGAAGAGAAAAAAAAACTTGTTGGGTCCCAACATGGAGAACATCATAGAAATTCCCATGTCAGAAAAGATGTCGATCCTTTCAAGTCTCACTACCTTAACGATCGACATCCAGAAAGCCTTACAAAGCTGGACAGATTTTCAGCATCACCTAGCCATCATAGCACCAGCCATTGTCGAAGTCTGCGTCTAGAGAAGACCAACCATCCGGTTGCACAGTCCCCAGTAAGACCAAGTATGATTGATTCGACAGAGTTTCAAATTTTGTACCTCCCTGTTTCTTCGGGACGAAGAAACATTTTGTTCGTGGGGGAGATGTAGAAGGGGCAATTCGACGAAGTTGACTTGAATGAAGACCGACTTAGTCGATCAGTCGACTAAGTGGATGGGCCGACTTAGTCGATAAGCTGACTAAATCGATCGGCCAACTAAACTAGAAGATTAGTCGACTTAACTAACAGTCGTGTCGGTTCACTGAACCGACAGGTAGTTATTTTGTAACTATTTGTAACTTGTATATATTAGGCTGTTGAGCCAAGCAAGAACTCAGTTCAGTTCTCTGCCTTGTATGAACTGACTACATTAATATAATCTGTTTTCCTATCTGTTCTTGTCTCTTGTATCTTATTTATAGTTATGCTTTAGTATGTATTATTGGTAACCTTATGTGATCTGAGAGATTACAACACAGATCCTTTAGGACCATTAGGTCCCCCAGGGGGAGGAACTACATAAGGCGGTCCTCCGGCACCTCCCGCGGTATGTATGGGTATCCCCCCCATAGCTGGCATGTAAGACCAGTTGGGTTGTCCCCATGGCATAAAAGTGTTACTAGGGTATGGAATTCTAGCATAAGGAATTCCTGTAGGATTAGGTGGATGATTACCTATAGGTATTTGATAACCATAACCCCTAGAAGACCAAACGATTACAAGTTGTGCCCCCAAGGGCTGACCTGAACTGGATGGGGGAATAGCCACATTAGTATGGGTGGGAGGGACATAAACTGAAAATGGTTCTATGTTAGAGGTCTACCCTTGACTAAGTACAATTTCGATGTCAGATAACGTAGGTCATGCTGCGGGTTTCCCCTCGGTACTAGAAGGTACTGACAAAATGGGATTTGAAGGTTGGGACCCAGGTGCAGAAGACCTGGGAGGATTAGGAACATACATAACATGAGAGGTGATAGGGGTGGTAATTTGACCTGGGTTGTGGGTTTTTATTGGACGATCTATAGTCGGTTCAATGGGTCTCATAGAATCAGCCAGTGAATGATATCCCACAGGAAGATATGTGGAACGTGTTGATGTCGAGCCTAATAGGTCATCGATCTGCTTGTCAATCTCCTGTCCATGGAGAATGGAAGCACATTATTTCTTGCGTTCTTCTTCATCTTCAGAAGAGTTTACATGGGTGCCAAATGAGGAAATGGCCTATCCTATAGGTGTCTCCCAAAACAGAGCATTGGGACCAAAATCTGGATGGGTTGTATTGTCAACATGACCTTCCGTGGGAGCATGGAATGCTGTATTTCCCCGAGAACATTGTTGGACCAAGGGAGGTGAGTGTGAAGAATATGGTACTCCACTTTCTGCAACCACATTGTCTCCCATTTTGGAGGTGGTATCAGCTCCTTGGTTGATAGCTTCCATGGGATTTTCTCTTGAACCAAGAATAAAATCAGGTGGCAAGCCCTGTACTATTCTGGATTGTCTTAACTCAGCCAATTTGTACAGTTCCTATCTAACCTAGGGTCTGAAAATCTAGAAAACACACCAAAAAATGTTCCTACACAAGCTATAGGTCAAAACAAGCATATTTATAATGATATGAGGAGTTCAACAAGCCACGTCTCTCACCAGGATTGTCAAGAAGGTGCCACTCACGATATACCTTGAGGGTACGTGCGTAGTAATCTCCCCGAATGCTTTTTTTGATGTATGGCTCCAAAAAAGATGGCCAAAGGGATTTTCTCAGATAGATAAGGTATCCTAGTTGTTATAATAATCAACCCATAGTTAGCTACCTTAGACATTAATTAATCCATTTTTGTCTTATTTGCCCAGTTTCCATATTCCACCTTATGCAATTTGTCATCTACACATCCATAGTGGTCAAACTTGCTAATTTTGAGTCATGGAGCACTTGGGAAACCTCCTAGAATCAAATCTGCTTTATTCCTGGCCTCCCTAGTGCATGTCTGCTTTTTCTGCATTATTGCCTGCTTTTTCAGTGTTTTAAGGAAATTGGGAAAGTTTGACTAGGTGAAGTTAACTTGTTTTTTGTCCTCCACATCCTCCACTATTTTCTCCTATGAAAAGCATTTATGAGTTTTCCTTCCATCCACTATTAGCTTTCCTAATTTATTTTTCCAATTCGTGAGCTCCTAGACAGTTTTGGAAACTGCTTTATGCACCTATGGGGGATTTGCATAGATTTAGTAAGCCTGCTTTTGACTAGATTCGAATGGAATATCCATGCATTCGAATCCCTCATGTAATTATTTATTGTGGTAGCCTATGACTTCATAGGGTTTGCTATTGTACACTTATTCAATACAGATTAGTGTTCTGCTCCATTATTCAGTCTCCTTTGTGAGTAATTTGCGTGTGTAATTGGCAATTGTTGTGAGTGTAATTGTTATAAAACCTGGGTTCAATTTCCACATGGTATGAGAGCCTTTTTAGATTGATTTCTCTCCTTCCAATTTGTTTTGTAGGTTCGACATCATTGACTGGGAGCATTCTGCTGACTGACGGGACAATTTCTGAGCTATGGATCAATCTCAGAAGATCATCTTAACTCCATTTAATTTCTTTGAATGGAAAGCAGAGATGGAGATACTGTTGAGAGTGAAAGGCCTCTACAGAGTGACTATGGAAATAGAATCAGAGCCGAATGCATCTGCAAATAAAATAAAATGGCACAACAGGAGGGATGAGGCCTATGGTCTCTTGTGTCTGAGTATATCCAAAGACCTCCTTTTCCATATTGATGGATTAACATCACCGTATGAAGTATGGGAGAATATTGTTGATATTTTTGGAAAGACAAATGAGATGAGGGGACATCAAATTGAAAATGAATTGATCTCCCTGAGTCCCAATAGCTTTGAATCCCTGCAACTCTATTTTTCCAAGTTCAAAGCACTTGTTTTGCAGCTAAAACAATGTGGGATCGAAAAGAAGGATGATCATCTGGTCTTGGCCATACTCTCAAAGCTTGGGCCTGACTATTCAGTGTTTTTTTCGACCTTATATGCCATAAAGTTGATAGCTCAATCCTGGAAGATGCCTAGCCTTGCATATTTCAAGGAATATCTCACACAAGAACAAGATAAAATGGTGATGATGGGCACCATCAAACCATCCAAAGACCAAGCTCTGGTTACTGGAGATTTGAGGGTGGATTCAAAAAGAAAGAAGAAATCTAAAAATCCACCTAAGCAAAAGAGAGACAAGAACAAGTCTCTAGAGGAGCCTCAAGGTTCCAAGAAGAACTACCAGAAGAAGAAGAACAAAGGAGAAATGAGCAAGTGTGCATACTGCAGTAAAGGCAATCATTCTGAGATCTCCTGCATGAAGAAGCAAATTGACATGCTGACCCAACTCCTGGACAAGAATTGAATCTCCCTTCCAGACAGCTCAAAGAAGAGGGAAGGAGGGTCAAGTTTAGAAGACAGAGAGAGAGTTCATGCATTGGTTGCTGGCACATCAAGCTCACCTAGTTTCATCATTGATTCTGGAGCTTCAAGACATATGGTTTCAACCAAGGAGGCATTCACCTCACTTGACATGTCGAAATGTCCACCAATAGTACTAGGAGATGGCTCTCTCACTGAAAGTTTGGGAAAAGGGAGGATTGATCTTGATCATGGTAAGTTCAGCAATGTGTTGTATGTTCTAGGTCTTGCCTCTAACCTCTTATCAGTGTATCAGATGACCCACATAGGGTCTCCAAAGAAGGTCATATTCTCCCCTGATGAAGTTGAGATCATAGAGATCTCAAGTGGTAAAGTCATTGCAAAAGGAGTTGCAAATCATACTTTGAAGGTATACATGTTCTCACACTTCCTACCCTACTCAAACCCCTCTGCTCTTCTGATTCATGCTAATGAGGCAAGCAATCTTTGGCATGAAATATTTGGCCACCTAAATTACAAGTATATTTCTGATCATAGTGAAAAATAAATGGTCATAGGGTTACCAAAGATTAAATTTTCCAAAGGAGTCTGTCAAGGTTGCATCATAGGAAAACACCTAGAGCATAAATTTGAGAGAGCTAGTCATGAGAGAACCTCTGCACCGCTTGAGTTGATCCATAGTGATGTTGCTGACCCATTTCCTCATATTTCAATGAGTCATGCCAAATATGCATTGAATTTCATAGATGAATTTTCCAGGTATTGCTGGGTTTACTTCCTGAAACACAAGTCTGAAGTTTTTGGCCTCTTCAAAGTCTTTAAGGCTTTGGTTGAAAACCAGTCTGGGAGGAAACTCAAGGTCCTCAGATATAACAATGGTGGTGAGTATGTCAATTTTGAGTTTATTCAATATTGTGCAGATGTAGGTATTCAGATGCAGCATTCTATCCCTTACACACCACAGCAGAATGGTGTTGCTGAGAGGAAGAACAGATCACTGAAAGAGATGGCAACATGCATGATGGAGGCTAAGAATTTTCCACCAAAGTACTGGGTCGAAGATATAAAATATACAGCCTATATCCAGAATAGGGTGCCTCATAAACAGCTTGATGGTATGACTCCTTTTGAAGCATGGAGTGGGCACAAGCCAGATGTGATCCATTTCATAATTTCTGGCTCAAGGGCTTGGGATAGAATTCCAACAGAAAAGAGAAAGGCTTTGCAGCCCCAAAGCCAAGAGTGTCTATTTGTTGGCTAATCTAAATATTCAAAAGGGTACAAGCTGATCAATTTGAGCACAAACAAAGCCTTCATAGAAAGGTGTGTTCATTTTCAAGAAGAACCCCTAGTAGCAGTGGAAGTTGGAGAATCCTCTTCACCACCAGAACCTCTAAATGTAAGTGAAGAGATAGTTGAACATGCTGATTCTGATATATCTGATAATGATTATTTTATTGCAGATCCTAAAATCCCTACAAGGCCAAAATGGGCAGCCAAGACCATTCATGTAGCTGGAGAACTAGCTGGAAATCCTAATGACGCTAGGAGGACTAGATCTCAATTTGAGAGTGCTCTATGAATGAAAGATCCTATGTTTGCTGAGAAATTCTATCTGATGGTTGAATCAGATCCTCAGACATATGAATATTCAGAAAAATATCCAAGATGGCAAGCATCCATGAAGGAAGAGTTCAGCTCACTCCAGAAGAGAAACACTTGGGAGCTGGTTGATCTTCCCCCAGGGAGGAAGCTAGTTTAGTGTAAGTGGGTGTACAAGACCAAATTTGCTGCTGATGGTTCACCTATAAAGTACAAGGACAGATTGGTAGCCAAGGGCTACTCATAGGTTCGTGGCATAGACTACAATGAGACCTTTGCACCAGTGGCAAATATGGACTCCATCAGGCTAGCCTTAGCCATTGCAGCTTCAAAGAAATGGGAAGTACATCACATGGATGTGAAGTGTGCTTTCCTGAATGGAGATCTCACTGAAGAGATATAAATGCAGCAGCCTCAAGGATTTTCTACTAACCCATCTCTTATGTGCAGGATAAAGAAGTCATTGTATGGGCTTAAGCAAGCCCCCAGGGCTTGATATGCCAAGATTGATAGCTTTCTGCTATCACTGAATTTTGTTCGATGCAAATCAGATCCAAATGTCTATTTGAAGCTGATTAATGGTTCATTAATGATCATTGTTTTATATGTTTATGATCTTCTCATTACAGGAAGCTCAAAGGTTGAAATTGCTTCCTTGAAGGATGCAATGAACCATGCCTTCTCCATGACAGATTTGGGGCTATTGAGCCAATTCTTGGGGCTTGAGATTGCTCAAACCAAAGCTGGAATCAAGGTGCCCTAGTCCAAGTATGCCTTGGATTTGCTGAACAAATTCAAAATGAAGGATTGCAAGCCAAGCAAGACTCCTTTCCTTTCAGGAGTGAAGCTTGAAGAAGCTGATTCTTTACCTATGGTAAACAATACACTATATAGGCAATTGATTGGATGTTTGTTGTATCTTACACATACTAGACCCGATGTTTCTTATGCAGTAAGTGTGGCTTCTAGATACATGGATCAGCCTCATGAGATCCATTGGAAAGAATCCAAAAGGATCCTTAACTTTGTTTAGGGAACAAGGACACATGGGATCTTCTATAAAGCTAAATCTGATCTTGATTTGATTGGGTTTACTGACAGTGATTGGGCAGGTGACAACACAGATCAAAATTCAACATTAGGATATGTGTTCATGCTTGCAAAAGGGCCAATCAGCTGGTCAAGAAAGAAATAGAGTGCCATTGCACTCTCATCTACAGAAGCAGAGTACAGAGGAGTTGTAAATGTAGCAACTCAATGTTTATGGTTGCAGGGGTTACTTAGAGAGTGTGGCTTCGAATCAGAATACTCAACTACTATCTACTGTGATAATCAAAGTACCATTTGTTGCCACCTTTTGCACACCTGGATCACATGGCAGAAATCTTCAAGCCACTCGGTGTGTCCTTGGGGGCAAGTCTTGAGTCAAGGCTATCACCTTGTTCTTGACTCCTCCGTTTAGGCTCAACTCCTAACGGAGCCAAGGGGGGTAGACCCTACTAAGTTACTAAGGATGATTTCTTAGTGTGGTGATGTTAAACTGAATCAGTTACTTAGGAGTTTGAATATTTTAACTATAGACAATTGAAGATGATAAGATACGAAAATAAAGACATGAAAGCATGAAGCTGATGCACAATATATATATGAAGCAAAAAAGACCAATGCCTTAAAATGGAGTCAAAAATATAATCAATATGCTTGCATGTGATTGGAGTGAAAGTTTTGCGATTTCATCTTGGTATGTTTTAAGTTAAAATTGAAGTATGAGTTGATTAAATTAGGCAAAAGGGGGACTCCAGATATACCCGAGAGTACTTGGAGTATGTCCAAAACAGAACCTTTACGGCTACCCGCAAGGAATATGTGGGCTGAAATGGAGTCTCTGGGGCTATTGTTCATAACGTACCCGTTAGGGTGTGACAGAGATCGGCGCCCCGAGGTCACTTTTCAGTAATTTCCCGCTTCCTTTGGGTATTTTGCCACTGTAGAGGTTCGATCGAGGTGTTGGATTTTCACTTGATGGTTTGTTAATTGGGGAGAGTGAGTCCTAATTATGCTAGTCACCCAAGTGATTTTGATACATCTTGACTGATCAGATGAACCGCAGCCAAGTGTAGAGCATACACACTGGAGTCTTGTAAATTTTAATAAGTTTTAAATCGGATGTTCTTGTTTAAAAGAAAATCCTCCAAGAACCTCTTTCGATCCAAGTGGATCTCAATCGGAAAATCGAGGAGGGGTTAATTTTAAAGTTGTTGATAAAAAAATATAGAAGAAAACAAACATATACACAATTCATATTTCTTAATTAATCCTACCACGAATCTCTTTCCCCTTTTGGGTCACTCGGGAAATCGTGGGGTAAGTATTATGATTACCTTGAAATGTAAGATATGGAATATGGAATTAATAATGAAATGAATTATCCTACCCTGCAGATCATATCAATACTAGTTTTAAAAATAAAGAAAATGAGAAAAAGCATGAAAAGACACCGACGCAAATCCCCCCAGGGGGGATGGGGAATGGGCTCGAAAGATCCTATTCAAAGAAGAATTTTATTACGGTGGTTACAATATCAAAGAACTGATAAATCAGTTCTTTATTGGTCCTTATACAGGCTGAAACCAAGTTTTTTACAATTTTGGAAAAAAATTGAGTTTTTTGGTGAAAAAATGAGACCCCTGGGGGGATTTGAGCGCTCCAAAGCCACTTCGGACAGCAGATTCCTTTTCCTTCTGTCAAACTTGATAAAGGATAGAAATAAAGTTAGAATAACATATGTCCAAAATAAATTTAAGAGTACCTTTGGATCAGCCTACTTTATCTCAAAAAATAATGAAGTTAAACTAGCTAAATCGGCGAAAAAGGAATCAAGGAAAGCAATATTTCCTTGGGATATTGGCCTGCTATTTGTGCAGCTAATTTAATTGCACTAATATTGCAGAATATTAAATTTATTGAACAGAAAATGAAACTACCTTAACAGCAAGCTATGAATTTTCACTAAACTACTTGCGAAACTAAGGCAATTTTTAGCTAGATCTCTTGAAATTGAACTTTATGTGCACAACAAAACTTAGATCTAGATTTTGGAAGGGACCTTACTAATTATATCTATTTTTATTTTTCTTATCGAGATATATCAGAGTAATAAGAAACCTTTAAAGTAACCAATTTGAGGAAGATTTGAGATTTTTTAAAGGAGAGAAAGGGGAAGAAAGGTGCTTGTTGTTGAAGCAGATCTGCAGAGAAAACTTGGTATTGAAGCACCGAGGGGCATGATATTAGAAATATCTGCTGGAAATCAATGGAATCAAACCTGAACCATAGATCTTCCAGTCCCGGTAAACCTGTAAGCTACAACACAACTCCTGCAAACAGAACTATCAAATCTGAAGATACATATGAGAAGGGGATGATACAGCATGCAAATAATCTTATTTAACATCCAGGTATTAAATCATTCAACATATGCAGCAAAAAGAAGTAAGTAAGCTTACTTACAATGAACTATCCTTATGATCTCAAAAAACCATTCAGGAAGACAATAGTTAAGTGCAAAAAATTGGAAAAATAGCATTTTCACCTCAAATGCAGCATGACAATGACAATACACACATGAAAGGTACTCCACAATTGAGCCTCGAAAGCTTCTCTTTATTCAACAAATGAAGATCAGTACACAATCTACAATGGAAAGCCCTTTAGTCCAGCTCTAACTAGCTTGGAAGAGGAGGCTATGCCTTGGATATATACAATTTGCAGGCCATCCAGCCCAGGGGGCACAATTCCTCAAGGAATCAGGTGAAATCAACTGATGGAGAGTTCATCAATGCAATACTGAAGCTGAAATGAGCCTACTTGTCAACCGGGGGCTTGATTGAGCTGACACATCAACCCATACACCGACACATCGGCCCACAGAGCATCCAGGAGAGTCCACACGTGTGGAGGAGAGAGAGAGAGGGCACAATTCCCCATGAAGACCATTGTAGATCAGCTCTGGATCTGATTTGATCCCCTCCATTAGTCAAGGATATGTCAGATCCAGTCAATATGCTCCAGATCTGATTGATTTCAGTCAAATCGGTTGAGTATCCACTGATTTATTGATTTTGGATTTTCTCCATTATTCATCAATTTATTAATTAAAATAATCAATAATTGATTTTTGGGGCTTTCTGACCTGAGTGATGGAAGATCACTCAAAACTTAGGAAATAGTGGGTCGATGGGTTTACATGGTGCTCTTAGCTTGAAAATGAGCACCTACATGACTGAAACCGATTATTTGGCCCACTTTTATTACAGACTCAAATTTTCCAATTAAACTATTAAAAAATAGCCTAAGTTTTGGAAAAATTAAAATTTAATAAAAAACACTGAAAAAACTAAAAATTTTGAAAAAATGAAAAACACCTAGGGGGACTTAGACATGTTGATATGACTCAAAAATGATGTCTAGCATGCTTACACATTGACACATAGACTCTAATAACCTTAATAGGCACAAATGCCAAGCCGACCACCCCAACTTTGGAGGTATGGAGTGAAAAACTCAGAAATTATCAGTCATTTATTCAACAACCAATAATAACCAAGGGAAAAAACACCCTGGGATGATCGGATTGACAAATGAAGTCTAAGAGACTGAGTCTTTTACAGACACTATCATTCTAGAACATTTATTACAATTCCCTCATGGGGTATGAACATGTGATATGATACAACAAGCACTTCCTAGAAGTACTTCCAAAGGTCTTTTTGAAGTCCGAACAAGTTAACCCTGTCCGGTTCACCAGGATCACTTGATAAAAACCACTAAGTACAACTTAGGTGGTAACACCATTCAAATATACAATGATCCAGTTCAAAAGCAGAGAACCAAACACATTGAGATCCATATGCACTACATCAGACAGCTTGTGCATGATGGCACCATTCACTTACTCTTCTATTCATCTCCAAAACAAGTAGCTGATATCTTCACCAAAGTTTTTTGTGAGAAGACATTCAGCAATATCAAATCACTGCTGGGGATTGCTGATCATGCTGTCAAGCATGAGTGATGACAAGATTTCCAAAAAAAAATTACAGTCCATGTTTAAGGGAGGATTTTCCCATTGGGTTTTTGCCTCTTTCCTTGGTTAAATGGACATGCAGTATGTAAAGGGTGACTAATCCTTGTTTCTAGGCCCTATAATTTATTGATATATTACTCATAAGTCAGGATTAAGGGGGGGTGTTAGAATAATCAACCCATAGTTAGCTACCTTAGACATTAATTAATCCATTTTTGTCTTATTTGCCTAGTTTCCATATTCCACCTTATGCAAGTTGTCATATACACATCCATAGTGGTCAAAATTTCTAATTTTGAGTCATGGATTGCTTGAGAAACCTCCTGGAATCAAATCTACTTTATTCCTAGCCTCCCTAGCGCATGTCTGCTTTTTCTGCTTTATTGCCTGTTTTTTCAGTGTTTTAAGGCAATTGGGAAAGTTTGACTAGGTGAAGTTAACTTGTTTTTTGTCCTCCACATCCTCCACTCTTTTCTCCTATGAAAATCATGTATGGGTTGTCCTTCCATCCACTACTATCTTGCCTAATTGATTTTGCCAATTCGTGAGCTCCTAGACAGTTTTGGAAACTGCTTTATGCACCTATGGGGGATTTGCTTAGATTTAGTAAGCCTGCTTTTGACTAGATTCGAATGGCATCTACATGCATTCGAATCCCTCATGTAATTATTTATTGTGGAAGCCTATGACTTCACAGGGTTGGATATTATACACTTATTCAATATAGATTAGTGTTCTGCTCCATTATTCAGTCTCCTTTGTGAGTAATTTGCGTGTGTAATTGGCAATTGTTGTGAGTGTAATTGTTCTAACACTTGGGTTCAATTTCCACACTAGTGGGGTCTCCTGATATACTCAAGGTAAATGGGAGCTCGAATCGATAGTAGTGCTTTCTAATGCATAACCGTACACAAGGGGCATTCCGATATACAATCGAGTACGTGAAGTACCTTTCTATATACCTCAAGCGTACATGAAAGGCCGTTCGATATACCGATGGTACATGGAAGAACTGCATGAGTCCTGGAATGTAATGCTAACAAATAACGACAACTCCTATGCTTAACGATGCCCGAACACATCTCTAACCTATCACTCAAGTTGCTACATAAATTTTAACCTACAACTACCATTAATTTTAACTTGTACGGTTAGGTGAATGCATGATGTTTTGACAGAAAAGTAAAACCATGCAATATGCTTGTGCAAAATGTTCACTTTACCGTTCAGTATGCCTACTTACGGGAGGGAAAGAGAGTGTTTTCTTTTTGTTTCAAAACCAACAATACTTCCAAACAACAGTCATGAACATCAAAAACAAAGATGAGCAATAAATTTTTCAAACTGATTTCTTCTTTCTGAAAGCAAATGAGAAGGGGAAGAATCTCTTTTCCTAAAAGAAAAACAAGAAGCACACCTATATGCAAATGCGCTCTATTTTTTCAATTTTCTCAAAACATAAGCATATCTAACTTAAAACTACCCCTTTTTTTAATATTTTGATCGAGATAGTTCTAAATGTATGAGAGATGAAAGATCATGAAGGTCCTGAAAGCTTGTAAAGCCAATCAGAAAACCAATGTCCAATGCGCAATGATAATATCCTAGTCTCAGTCAAAAAATTTCTTTTTTAAAGGAAGGAAAAAGATGTTTACTATGCAAATAATAAATGAAACCTAGAAGCTAATCTAGTGTTCTTCTTTTAGTCTATGCAACATAAAAAAAAAAGATTTTAATAACACCCTAAGCTTTTCAGAAAACAAGAAACCCTTTCGTAAACACAACCAACAAGCATAGAAGCAGATGAACAATCAAAAGACCTAATCAAACTTTTGAAATTCTACTCAAATCATTCTTAAACCATAAAATTATCAATCCACAAACATTAGATTCAGTAACACAAGTCTGATAACCAGAACTGAAAGCAACAAAATCCAAATTTTTGCAAAGAAAAATGAGGAAAAAAGGATTTGGAATTATGCCTACCTAGCACCGTGCTTCGCAGGTGTTGACAAAGCATTTCCTACACAACACCTCTTCTCGCCAACAAGTTATAGGCAGTGGCACCACATACTATCCACTTTGTTCAGGTGGTGGCACCACTTCTTGTGCACAACATAGGCATGGTTCCCTGTAGATGACCCAAACACAAGAAGAATGATGGATTGAGTCAGAAAAATACTAGATCAAGGTTAATACTGTTGAATTGAGTATGAAAACAGAGCATAAAAGATCGAAATAACTCATATTTGAACAGATCTAGAAGTTTCAAACCCAAATGAAGCAAGTCAGAAAGTAGATCTGACTGAAGAGAGTTAAAGAAGAAGGAGCCTGGATTCAGACAAGAGTTGCAGACTAAGGAAGACCAAAACAACTAATATAACTAATCCCTAGTGGAGTCGCCAGATTTGTTAGCTAGAATATTTCACCTCCTACGGATAGCAAGGTTTTCCACTGGTCTGAATGGTTCAAATCCAGAACAAATAGAGGATAGAGGTTGAAGACTCTCCCTAGATGCCATAGATACCTGGAATGTAATGCTTCGATCGTTACCCTGTGTACCTGCAATAAGCTTCAACATGCAAACATATCGAAACCACCAGAATATAATCTACTAATCTATGTTAGTGACTAAGGAATCTAACAACATACATGTGAAATCATATAACAACAATATATGTGGGACAAAAATCAACTTGCATTAAAGAAATATGAAGAAGTTTACAACCAAGCCTTAGTGTTGACATGCATCTCCACAAAACCAAGCATTCTCATCCCCAAAAGCTATGACTCTAGCTTTCTATACTCTCCCAAATGATGTTGGGCCAAGTGATCAATCCAACAGCATAACAATACCTTAAGAGTTCTCCCCCTCAACCATGGCCATAAGCTTGTATTTATAAGGCTTAATGGTGCGGTAGGTTGAGATATTAGTGGGTGAGTTGGCTTCTAAGATCCTAGGATGAGGTATCTCGAGCTCACTGACCCACAACAATAGGGATAAGGTAGGACATGAGGCTTGTCATCTAGAAGCCTCGAGAAACTTCTTTTTTTCCCTTTTTACCAAGGGTACTCTGTTTCTCCTTCAATGATAGAGCGGTTTTGGTAATAACCGCTTATGGACCAAGGGCCATAAGCGGTGGCACCGCTTGTGGGAAACAGGGAATGGGTGGTACGAACAAGGGTACCACTTCTGGATAAAGATGCAAGCACAGTGCTGGAAATTTTCATAGAAGATTGATGATAACCATGAGTTTCCACTCCAAAAGCTGGGATTTAGGGCAAGTAGGCATGTCAAAGTTCTTATCACATGATGGTGACAGGATTTTTGCATAACACATACATCCTATATTGCTTCTCCATCATCATAAAACTCATATAGATGTCCTCATACAAATATGATATAAATCTACTTCAATATTGAAGCCAAATCCATGAAAACTAGTTATTGAAGAGCATAGGGAAAGCAAGCCTTCATACATGTATTTATGATATTTCAACTTACAAAGAATATGGAGATGATATTACATATCCATACATCATAAATCAAATATTTTTCATCAACTATCCTCAACAAGGTGCAATTATCACTCCAACAAGTGCGTTATCAAATGCGAGTGTGGGGAAATAAGAAAGAAGGAATGATAGAATGGGGAGATAGATGAGAATTAAACTGCATGTACCTTCAACCTGAAAATAAAACTTTTAAATTGATATCCCATGATATTTTTGAATTTCCTCTCCATCAACCAACTTGGAAAGGAATCCAACTCCCTCGAAATTGGTTCACAAGCAGGGAGAGTGGAACACTCATTGTGCAATGGACAAGCAAAAGCTCTCCAAAATTCCAAAGGCCAATTGAAAAAATGATCAAAATCCATTCTAATTCCTCATGTAATCCTTTTATTAACTTCATGCAGCCTCCTAAGGTCTATTTTACCTCTATGAGCTTCTTCCAACTCATCTTAGTGGTTTAGTAACTCTCATGACACTTGTATTCCTCTTCATGCTCCAATTATTTCCTCAATTTGAATGGATTCCTCTAACACCGAAATTCGACCTCTTGGTGGATATTTTTATCCCTGACATGTCATATTTTTCATATGTCAGCAATAAGGTCTGAATTTCTCATACTTTTCATAGAATATTCCATCATTTGTTGTCATAGAGTGCATATAGTCCCCTTCCAAGTGGCACACCTTGTATTCTAGTATCTTCCTCTTCCATGCGAGTTACCCTCCTTTACCAATTCAAATTCCTTGGCTAATTATATGAAATGTTTCACCCTATAACCATCCAATAATGTTACATTACCCATTTTTTTGTATTTGGATGAATATCATGCCAAGTGTGCGGGGAATCTAGTCACCCAAACGCTTCACAAGCTTTGTGTCTTTATGAATCCATGTCACCTTATTTTCTTATAATTTATAATTTATGTGACCCATTTAAATGTTAATATGTTCAAATAAAGTCCTTTTGGGTCCCATATCCCCTTATTACAAAATTTATGTCTCCATCTCAACCTAGGGAACTAGTAGGTTGGTGAAACATTATTTGCAAGTAGTTTTATTTGGAAATTATTTAATTGGGGATAAGAAAATCCTCCCCACTCAATATTTCTTGTCCTAAAGCAATTCCAAGTTTGTATGCTGCAAAATTTGTTCATATTCCCCAGTGACATCCTCACTTGGTACTCCTTCCTTTGCACCAAGTGCTCTCTTATGATTCTACTCATTAATTTTATTTACCTACAATTTTTGTAGTGGCACTCATGTAATGCAATTTTGTGTTCCCAAAAGTAAATAGATGTGGATTTTGCATATTGATATATTCTGTAACACCACCAACAACACCAAAAGTATTAATCAAATCCATAAAAATGAAATTTTCACAAATAATCTTGACCTCCATATTTTTGAAACCTTTTCTGAACTTTCACCCCTTTTTGCTTCTGTATAATTCTTTGAAGTTGGTACTGACTTACCAAACTTTGAGTTTATTAATATTCCAAGAAAATTTCAGAGAGGAACCACCATTCTTGATGCTGCAATAATTTTATTACTATAATCTTCTCAAGTGGTGACTAAATCTCCAATGCTACTTGTTGCCCCCAAAATTGAAACCAATGAGACCCAAAATGATCCTAGGGTCCCATACTATCTTGATACATGTATGGTGTGAAATTTATATTATGAAATTCCATGAACACCAAGCATGTGAAAATTGAATCCATCTCTCAAAAGGTCTCCCATATAGGAAAATGGAACACTGCTCTGGAAATATGAACTCAAAGAAATGAAGGTTGGTTTTCTTTCTCAAACCAACAATCAAACTACTACACCAAGTGAGATGAAACCAAGCAATGCTAGGGTCCCATTGCTTGTGTTGCACCCTTCCAAACATCATGAGTACAAAATATAGATCATGAAAGTACATAGAAACATCATAAAAATTTATATCAAGAAGGTAACTCATCAAAAAATCATGAAAGTACTTGTACATCCAAGTAAGTACATCATCATGTGGCCCATACACACAAGCATCAAGTATTATATCATATCTTCTCCAATGACATAGGTGAGGATCCCATGTCCTATAATGCTTCTCCAAAATAATGTAAGATTCATAAAAATAATAATCAGCCATGTAGCAGGGATTTATCCCTAGTACAGGGGTAGGAATGGCTCCCTTCTGTCTATAGGACAGAAGGGTAGGTTCCTGCTAGTGGGTAAATGCAGAAAATAAAAATGGAAATGGAAATGGACAACAACAGTAAACTAAGATTTGAATAGAAAGAAGAGAGAAGCAATGGTGAACCCCTCTGCAAACACAAGTTAGGGTTCTGCCGCCAAATACCTACAAACAAATCCTAACCTACAATAAAACCTGCAAATGGAAACAATGGTTAGAAAGTAAAGAAAACAAATAAACAAGACATGAAAGACAAGCTATACCTTCTCTGGTGGAAATGGGCCACCATGCCCTAGCTTGTGGAAGATCCTCTCTTGGATGGGGAGCTTTGGCTCAATGGAAATGGAGGAGAGAGAGTGGGTGGCTTTAGAGGCAAAGGTGTCTCAAGGCATCCACGGGTAGCATAAAAATATGCAAGGGAGAAGTTGTTTGAGAGTGACCCCCCACCCTCATTTTATAGCTTTTTCAAGGGGTTTTAGGGTTTTAAGTCCTTGGTTAGGGATCTAGCCCCTTTTTTGGGCTTTTAGCCCCTTCCACCCTAACTTTAGCTCCTTTTAGGCTTTTAGCCCCTTTTTGGGGGTTTTAGCTCCTAGGATACTATTTTGGGCTCCTTTTTGGGGTTTTAAATCCATTTTCTTCATCCTTTAGCTATTTTGAGGGTGTGGGGGTCTAATGGAGTGATATGCGGGTCATGAGATGGTGTCCTTGGGTGGTGTAGGCCATTGAGAGCTAAGTGGGGGATTTTTGGGTTAACAGATTGCCCCCTGATGTGTGAGGGAAGGAGCTCGACGTATGGCTGATGGACATCATAGGATTTGCTATGTAGAGGTGGTGCTTTTGGGGCTGGGGTATGGTGGATTTTGGTTTTTGTATTAATATGGTTCCCATCAATGGGTGAGATACAAATAGTGTGTGACATGTATATGAACGAGGTGGGCATATCCATGCTCATGACAATGTCAAAAGAATAATTTGATCTATGCTCTAAAATACAAGAGTCGATCATATTCAACTGATGTTACAATAATGGTTGCCTCCATGTGAGATTGAATACAATGATGATCTGGTACATTGGATCCATGGCATTCTCATGGAATTCTATATATTCATGACTGACGGTCTGCTAGATCTAGAACGATACATAGCTATGTGGACTCGCTAATTGAGAGTCAGTGTCTTTGTGGTACAAGTATGATGCATCAGTCATAAAGGTATATCGAAGCACTGATGGAGCTTCTGAACACTGTCTCCAACGCAACCCAGAAATCATAAGGGACATAACCTATTTAGGTCCCTCTAGTGGACTCACCAATGTGCTAGAGTCAGGTGACATCCAGGGTCTTCGACCAAATATTGTACAGAAAAAACCCTGTATGAATATCAACGGTGCGATGATGTAGTTGAAGTCGAGCACGTGAGAAACAACCATCCCGAGAGGCACTAAGGACTCCTCTCAAGTGCTCCAAGGAACTCATCAATGAGGTTAATGAAACCAAGATACATGGACCTCTAGGTCTATCCTTTGGAATATGTGTGTTGGCATCAACAGAGGGAGACCTGCCCCTAGGCAAGACAATGATGTTTCCTTGACTAGGAGCACAAGGGAGATAACTAGAAGCTGTGAAGAAATCTGCGGACTGATTCACTGAATGGGGAGGGGGGGGGGAAGGGAAATATTTGAACAAGGGTAGGGGGAGGGAGACTCAAACTTCCTTTTTTCAGAGTATGACAGCAAGGTAGACTAGGAAGGAAATGAAACTAATTCATGGGAATGGGATCATAGCTGAAATACCTAAGATATCACTGCAGATGGGAAATACTTGGAGGAGGTAGACACTTTTGATACTGATGGGATTCTAGGAAGACACATTGTAGAGTACTCTAAACAAAGGCGACCCAATGGGGGAATGCTACCAAACTATTTTTCTGTGGGGCGGTGTCTAGGGACACCGTTATGGCATGATCTTGTGGATTTTTGGTGAGCTTGAGAAGGTAAATGCTCAATGGTGCTTTCAATTTTAGAGATTCTGAAAGCACGAAGAAGACTCTAGTGGGGGATCTTTTTTGTTGGTAGTCTCCTATGCCTGAAAAAGAATAAAAGTATACATATGAGAGCTCACCCATCTTGGAGGGGATGAGAGACTTCTTTACCATTGGTAGTCCAATCAGGCCGAAAAAGGTTAAACCTATATTGACTGGATGGTCATTCAGATACTTTTATGAGCATGAACGAAACCAAGTTTGCTCAGCAATATTTTCTTGATGAGAAGGCTGAAAAATAGCTTAACGACAACCTGTGGTGATCTTTTTTGTAAAGTACGGCCCCTCTTCCTGAGAAAGCATAAAAGTATGTAGAGGGGAATGGTCATGGCTTGAGTGTGCCAAGGGTTTCCTTTTCATTTTATTGGTCTACATGGTCTTCAAAAGAAGGTAAACGAGACAATGTAGATGCCCTTTCCTATACTTTAGCAAGTGGGAAAGGAAGCAGCTGCGCTCGAAAATCTTTTTGTTGTTTTAAGGAGTCAAAAAAGAGCTTAAACGAAACTCCAATATGGTCAACCAATTGTGGTGGCACAGGAAGTGCCCCATGTCAATATGGTGGATAGAGGTCCAGAGGTCATCTGCACAGTATGGATAGAGCAGAAGGCTCTCAAACATACCAATACATGCACAGGACAGATCGCGACAGAGGCTCACGAGTCAGTGTGGCAGTGGCACGCAAACTGAAGTGGCTCTTAGACAGAGGTCAAGAGAGCGTGTGTGTGTGTTGCGGTGGATGGAATTGACTACATGCAATGTAAGTACAAATTCGGGGGCACTTATATTCCAAATACATGCAAGAAAAATAAAGGGTTTTGTGGATGATGGTCCAGATGTCCGTGTAAGGTGCGGTGGAAAAGACAATTATAAATACAAAAATAAAAGTAAAATTACATTCCTTAACGGGCGGTGGCCCGAAAACTCGCATGAGTAGCGGTCCGGAAGTGTGATACAAGTACATGTCCATAGAAACTTACATCGTTGTGTCATGGCTTGTAAATCCAGATGATTGGTGGGAAATGGTCCTGAAATTGACTTGTTAAACATGAGACAATGGTCTCATAAAGAGATAGAAGTTTGAGCCTGAAGGTGTGAGAGGTGTCTCGAACCGGTTCCGGGTGACTTTGAATTAGCAGCTAATGCCCCTGACTTGTGGTGAAAAAATGTTGAAAAACAAAAGGGAAAAAACTACGCTATAAGGGACTCATAGTGGTGGTATTAGGCATAGGATCTCTTAAGGAAGAGCCCATTACGTGGTTTCTTCAAGAGTTGACCATCTGAGTCAGTGAAGAGGTATGCCCCCTTACCGAGACAAAGGTCATTGGCAAGGAGGGGTGATGAAATCTAGTCTTTTATGGGAAGAACCGATTCTACACTATGGTTTAAAGAGAATGAGGTAAAACTAGAGGTGGTCTTAGAGATATATCTGTCATCGCGTAAGTGGTGCCAGGATAGATCAAGTGGATCTTCCATGGCTGATGAGATGGAAGGGAGACTAGTGCTAGAGATCATGTAAATGGTATTGGTTGTGGTTTTTGTGGCCTTGCTCCTAGTCTATGTTGGAGGAAGAGGGGCAGACCTGGAGACAAGAGGAGTCTTTTATGGACCTCCAGGTAGGTGAAACATAATATCAATTGGCTGGACATGAGTCAACACATCTTGGGGCCTCAGAGGTAGGGTAGGTCGTTTAAGGTACCACACAGGATCTCCTAGTGTGAAATCATATAGATTGTGGGTTTCCAAGGTAGACTTACTCATGATCTCGGATGGTAGGAAAAGGAAAAGGAAAAGAACAAGGAAAAGGATCGTGTTTATCAGGAATGAACCCCATTGTTTCCCTGGTAACTGAGGTTGAGGTTGTGAATGAGGTTGTAGCTGTGGCTGGGGAAACAATGGAAGAGACATGTATGATGGACCGTCAATGATGGTGGAGATAAGTGGGTCAGTTGAACTGGACATCATGTATATGGACATGGTGTCTAAAGAAGGCGGTGGGGGGTGCACTTCTTTGATCAAGGTGATTTCAAACTCAAGGGAATGTTAACGGAGGTCAGCGAGAGACATTCAAAATTCGGGCACATCTTGGAAATGGTGGGAGTAATGTCCATACAAGCGACAAAGGGCATAAGCATGGTTTATCCTCAATGCCTTGTTCCTGACTATGGGTGTGGTTGGGAGTTCAACCACGAGGATGTTTTCATTTGTGTCCATGGAATCTAGATGCGCATGGATCACTGGGATTTCAGGGCAATTCTGAGTTGGATGGCCCTATTGTTCATAGACGGCACAAGGTGGGACTTGTCGCGGTTCTGTAGTGGCTTTGGTATTCTTTCCCCTATCCCTTTTGGGTTGGGGCGGTGCAGGTACGGGTGCGGCGGTTGGCTTGTGTGAACCGGCTAGAGGGTGGAACTCAACCATGATAGGTTGCACCGGGGTTAAAACAACCTGGGGCATTGCTGGTTGAGCCAGTGGATCAAGATAACACACCATAATTCCCAATGTAAAGTTGGGCAGGATTAAGGTGGCCATTACCGATTTTCTCATGACACTAGGTGGGGGAAAGACGAAGGGAATTATATGGACTGGAGATGAGCCCAGATAACTCTCAACTGGTTGCATGTGGAGATGTGGTTATGGTTGTGGATGTGTGTAACACTGCTACTGCAAGTGATGTTGTGGGTGCTATTTGTGTTATGGCTGCGGACGATGTTGTGGTTGTGGTTGGGGCTGTGGATGCGGTTACTGTTTGGGTGCAGCGATGCTTGATGAGACCATGCACAAGTATGCAGTTTCATTTAGTGTCTGTGGTGGTGACACTAATGGGAAAGGAGCCGTCATGGTGGTATCAACAAACAACCTAGGGCCCACATTCAATAATGAGGAGGCTGGTGTGTTGTCAACCATGGTGTTGATTACAGGGATAAAATTGGCATGCGTAGTCGTCCCTTGCAGCTCAATGGTGGTGATGGTAGGGATAACATTGGCGGGTGCCATTAACCCTTATGGATCATGGTAGGTGAGCTAATCAACCATCACAATATTGCCTTCATGGGGGAACATCATGAGATGGAAGACAGTTGATGCGACAACTCGCATGGCATACATGTAACTTCTCCTGAGGAGAAGGTTGTAGTCTAGTTGAGCATTGACGACCTCTATGTCGATCAACACTATCTTCCCAGATAATGTAATGGGGACATGGGTGAGGATTCCTTGGGATTTAGTGGGATGTCCATCATAAGCCCGCAGGGTTGTGGAGGACAGTTGCAGAATTGGTGATCCAAGTTTCTGCCAGACCAAAGTAGACATAATGCATGTGGATTCCCCCTCATCCACTATGCACTGGTGGACAACCAAATTCTAGATGGACACTGGTATTTGAAAGGTGATGGTCGATGGAAGGCATGGTTCTCTGTTCTCCATGTTATTTGTGATCAACTTGGAGTCAGAGGGGTCTACTACCGCTAGGGTAGCTAGTAAGGCTTTTCATTGCATTGGGCACGTTTTAAGTACCTCAAGAGCAGACATGATGGTGGGAATTTGGGCCAAATAATCCACAATGCTATAGCTAATGGTAGCTCTAGTTGTGGCATTATTGGCAATCCTGCGTACGGGGGGGCACATGAATGAGGGTAACTGAAGAGGCAGGTTGATTGTCTTAGACATGGATGTCGCTGATGTGTCAGCGGGTTCAGTGGTGGTACCGTACTAATTCCATCAGGTTTGCAAGTTGGCCTCTTCAGTCGTCATGGCTAGTAGGTGGTGAACACATGTTTCAGCCATGGGAGGTGCCCCCAGAGCGTTGGAATTGGGTTGGGGTGGGGGTGTACTTGCCACCAACCCTTGGACTAGTAGTGGGTTTTGAAGCACCATGGGGGGAGGTCCTTGTGGTGCCGGGTTGGGTTGGGATTGATTGGAAGCATTGGCGGCCTATTAGGCCTCATTTTGAATGGCTTGATTAGCACGGGCCATGAGGGGACACTCAAATGTGTAGTGCCCATAAACATCACAGAGTGTGCATGGTTGGTTTGTGCGCAACGGGGCGTTGCGTCTTGGTGCATTCTATCATGGGGGGTTTTGGGCTGACTGGTTTATCACGGCATTGATGGGAGGGTTGGGTTGTTGACCGCCTCCCTGTAGTTGGTTATTCCTTGGTTGCGTGGCCAGTTATTTCTAGCTTGCCCTTGTTCATTGTTGGGGGTAGGATGGTTGAAACGATTTTGTTGTGTGAACACTTATCCCAACGGAGCCAGTGGAGCGGGGGCGGGGTCTTGAACTGGTTGCACTGGCAGTGCATAGTAGATTTGTGGTGGTTGTGGTGCCACAAATGTGGGCATTTTCCCCACATACTATTGTGTTGGCCAATCCATGGCCTAAGCCTATTGTGGTGGCACAGGTTGTGCATAGGAAGTTGTTGCTCCGGACTGGGACATCATTCTTGCGTAGTCTGAATCTTGGTTTTGGTAAGCAACATTATCAATGTTGCTTGGTTGTGATGGAGCTATAGGTGGTTTCGGTTGAGGCTGTGGCTGTTGGGAGACTGATCCTATGATGCCATCCGCAGCATGGGATGCCCCTGGTGCATCGTGGTATGAGGTACTCGGATGGGGAGTGTCTGGAATGATGGTGTACAGGTATCCAGACTGAGCATAGATAAGGTCAAACTATTGAGCTTTTAGTTTGTCCTCTTCTTCAGATTGAGGATGTTCAGACGTGATGTCCTTTGCTATGGGAGGGAGAAAGGTCTTAAGGAACCAATCCAAGAAGATCATGTCATCAAGTTGGATTTTGCATAGACTACAACGTCACCGCCACCCATGGATGTGGTCGGTGATATGAGTGGCAGTGTTTTGGCGGTAGGATAACATGATCTCCACCCCTTCATCATATCTGATGGGGAGTTGGAAATATTATAGGAACATGAAGGCCAGGGAGTTGAAGTCTGGATATTTGGCCTGTGGTAGCTCAATGTACCATTTGGTCGTAGCACCTGTAAGGGTGCATTGGAATAGACTCAATCTGATGGAATTGTCTACGATGTTGTTAGATGAGCACCATAGATGGAATGGCATTATGTGGTTTTGGGGACATTCTCCTTCTTTGCCTTCAAACTTGGGGATGTCTAATGGTAGCTTAGTTGACATTGGAGGCCAAAATGCTTGATGGAAAATGGGGTCATTTGTTAATCTGGCTAAGTCAGGAAAGTTAAGACGAGCCATGAATGGCATATTTGACCCCAGGTTTATGTGGGATGGGGCTGCGATGGTGATGGGGTTTGCAGGTGCATAATGCATCTACACAGCTGGGGGTGCTTGTGGTGGCACCATTTCGGATGGGACAATTCCCCCAAGTTTTGTGGGTGGGATAGTATGAGTGGCAGGGATATTTCCCCCATGTATGATAGTAGGGGCAATGTAAGTGGACGGTCCACTGCCCCCCTGTGTGGTAGGAGGGGCAGTGTGTGTGGAAGGGCCATTGCCCTCGTGTGCTGCCAGTGGGCCATCTTGGATGGTCACTATAGGTGGTGGCAGCTGACTAATGATAGTTTGCATAATTGTGCTTGGGGAACTTGCTAAGTTGTGGGTGACAGGTTGTGAAGGTATGCTGAAAAACAGATCCGGATTTGCACTAGCCATGGGGATTGATTGTGCAGTGTGCAGGTCTAGTTCAGAATGATATGGGTCTGAATTAGAATCAGAGGCTGTGTGGCCTTTTGATGGTGTGGGGGATCACCGAGAGCAGCTTCACCGGTGTCGATTGAGTGTTCCAAATGGTGGCAGTTCACCTCTTAGGCATGAGGAAGAGCGTGGAGGATCAATTGTGTTAGATTTTATGCCTGAAACTTGGTGGGAATGATGTTTGGACCCTGGTTTTAGTGGCTTCCTATTGGCTGTAGGTGGTCACTTAGCCACCAACACTGCTGGAAGACAACACTTGGCTTGTTCCTCATAGGTGTTTCTACTCAATCGGAAGGGGTCATTGCCCGTTTCGCTTGGCAATTCTTCTCAGCTGCCAACTACTTTGGCATTCCTGTGGTACTCCTCACAATGCGTTTCTGGGCAAATCCCAGGTACTTCCCATAGTTGAAGTAGTCAGGGACTTATGTCCTCAAAGACTGCAAAGTTGTTTGTACTTAGTGTAAATTGGTAAATTTTAAGGCTCACTCAACATCATGAACTGAGTTGGGTTAATTAGTTGGTATGGTGTATTTGTTTGTTTGTTTTTCTAGTATTTGGTAGCTGCAAATGGTTTATGAATCCAGCATGGTAGAGTTCATGTCATGGTGGTTGTGTATGCAAGCATTGAATAATAAAAAATTGTGAACAAATACAGTTATTAACCCTGAATGTTTGATGGCCTAACTAGATGTCTACCTCGCACTGATATTCCTCTTCAACCAAGAGAAGGTGTTGGGCTCTCAACACAATGGGACTAACCCCATCTATAGATCCTCAGGTCACCTCCCGGATGCAAGGTTGGTCAACAGGGAGGATGCTTAGTGCCATGAGAATCCCTCCTTCTCTACCCCTCTACCTTCTAGGTCATCTAGTTTTAATGGTTTGGAACAATATAGTGGAGTGCCTAAATCTATACGAGCTTTCCCTTCATCGTATCCCATAATACCCTGGAGGGTGATGACTAGGCAGAGGAGGAAGGGGAAGCAAGACAGTTAATTTTAGGTTGATTTTAGTTAGGCTAGGTTCATTTGATTAAGCCATTAACATTTACTTAGCATTTACACATTGTTTGTAAGAGAAATTGCATGAAATTGAAACAAAAACTGAAATTAACTTACAGTCCTGGAAAGAGGTGGATGAACCGCACTAATAGTCCCTATGAAACTGAAATTTAACCTCCATTAAACTCGAATTGAATTTTTGTTTGACAGGTCACACATTTCTGATAAAATCTGGTGAGGGGGTCGCAAGATTTTTTCAGAAACAGGCGAGGGGGTCACACAAAATGTAGAAACAGTCACGAACTAAGTTTTTGGGTTGAATTTGCACTTATCGAGGAATTAAGTGCACCCTGGGCACACCTTTTTTCCCATTAAGTGTGCCTTCCCCTCACTTTTGGCCTTGATAATAGCGCCCTGCTCCAAATTTGGGGTTTTTTGTGAGGCAGAGTCAGATTTGGCCGATAGTAACTTATGCTATGGCCAATCTGACTCAGTTTGCCTAGTAGAGGCATTGATAGTACCGAAAACAGAAAATAAACTGAATCTAAAGTGGATTTAACAGGAAATTTTTGAAAATTAGGGAAAAAATTAAAAATCTTGAAAATTAAAAATTTGGACTAGGGATTCTGTGGGATCGACCTGGTATGGTTTCCAGTTCTGTAGCAGGGATTTCTCCTTACTACAGGGGTAGGAATGGATCCCTTCTGTCTATAGGACAAAAGGGTAGGTTCTTTCTAGTGGGTAAATGCAGAAAATAAAAACGAAAACAGAAATGGACAACAACAGTAAACTAAGCTATGAACAGAAAGAAGAGAGAAGCAATGGTGAACCCCTCTACAAACACAAGTTAGGGTTCCGCCTCCAAAGACTTGTAAACAAATCCTAACCTATATTAAAACTTGCAAAACAATGTTAAACATAAAACCTGCAAATGGAAACAAGGGTTAGAAAGCAAAGAAAACAAATAAACAAGACATGAAAGACAAGCTATACCTTCTCTGGTGTAAATGGGCCACCATGCCCTAGCTTGTGGAAGCACCTCTCTTGGATGGGGAGATTTGGCTCAATGGAAATGGAGGACAGGGAGTCGATGGCTTGAGAGGAAAAGTTGTCTCAAGGCATCCACAGGCAGCATAACAATATGCAAGGGAGAAGTTGTTTGAGAGTGACACCCCACCCTCCTTTTATAGCTTTTTCAAGGGGTTTTAGGGTTTTAAGCCCTTGGTCAGGTTTCTAGCCCCTTTTTTGGGCTTTTAGCCCCTTTCACCCTAACTTTATCTCCTTTTAGGGTTTTAGCCCCTTTTTGGGGGTTTTAGCTCCTAGGAGACTATTTTGGGCTCCTTTTTGGGGTTTTTAAGCCCTTTTCTTCATCCTTTAGCTATTTTGAGGGTGTGGGGGTCTAATGGAGTGATATGAGGGTCATGAGATGGTGTCCTTGGGTGGTGTAGGTGTAGAAGGAGCAAGTCGACATAAGTCGACTTGAACGAAGACCGACTAGTCAGTCGACTAAGTCGATAGACCGACTAAGTCGGTCGGCCGACTAAACTAGTTAATTAAGCCGGCTAACTAATAGTCGTGTCGGTTCACCGAACCGATAGGTAGTTATTTTGTAACTGTTTTTAATTTGTATATATTAGGCTGTTTAGCCACACAAGAACTCAGTTCAGTTCTGTGCTTTGTATGAACTCATTATAATAAGATATTCTGTTCTATTCTATCTGTCCTGGTCTTCTGTCTCTGTTTATATTTATGTATGTTTTAGTATGTATTATTGGTAACCTTATGTGATTTGTGAGATTACAACATTGGTTCCGTTGCCGATAGTACATGTCTAGAATATATGCTCACCTATGATACCAGAGCAGGAGATCAAGGACTGGTGGGAGTGTAAGATTGCCAATTATTTACAAAATTACGCACGTAGGAACAGACTGTCAGTCGCAGAAGATGTGTCTAGATGGTCAACAGCAAGCCTTCAAAAAGCTGATACGCTCGTTCCAGAGGTCGATCTGTAACGTCTTCGACTGTACCTGAGACGACACCTTGTCATACACCGACCGGTCGAAGGGAATTGGGTGACCTTTCAAACGGCACCTTCCTTTCAGAGTATCCACTTGCTCCTACCGACACATGAAGGAGAACCCCCCCTGCCACATACAACTCTAGAAGAACTCAAAGAAGACGACCTGCGCATATAGAGTGACAGTGACAGTGGAACATCAACAGTACAGATCCAAAAAAATCCACTGTACGGCGCCAAAGAATCGACCACCGACGAAAGCATAAGTTTCGTCGACCAAAACCCCATCGTCACCCCCACAGGTTCGACTGTATCAACAACCCCACCTCTTTCACCACCACCCACACCACCCACCCCGCCAACTTCTGAGAGTAGTGATAGTGATTCAAGCATGGGTCATGGCACTACTCACATTCCTCTCTACGAGGGGGATGAAGACCCCAAATGACATTGGTTCATCTGTGAGTCGACCTGGGAAGCAAACCAGGTCACGGATGAAGAACGACATATGGCCCAGTTCGCAGGGCCCTACGCAAACGAGCATTGACATGGTTCATGACATTCACAGAAAGGACCCCCAAGGCGACCAAAGCTGAGATAAAGGCGCAATTCTTGTCCTTTTTCAAAACACTAGACGCTAAGCACCTGGCAGCCAAAAAGCTGAAAACAACCCAACAGAAGCCAAGAGAAACTGTCTGCGACTACGACAAACACTGGAAGGACCTCCTAAGCCAACTAGATTATGTTATTGACGAACAATTATTAATTCAATGGTTCCTTGCAGGTCTATCACAGAAAGTTCACAGACATATCAGTCTGGAAACTTTCAAAACATATGAAGACGCGTTGACAAAAGCTCTGCAGGTCGAGATGGATGAAGATATCCCTGCATATCCAACCGACCACCGCCTGGAGGAACAGCTAGAAAATGTCCAGAAGTCTTTAAAAGAGTTGACCTTGAAAAATCAAGAGATCTGGTGTACAAACTGTTCGACAGCCGGTCATTCAAAAGATACTTGTCGATAGCAGTACAGCCGACAAGATGTCTGTTTTGTGCAGACTAAAGCATTTTGCGACATCTGCCAGGAACGTGGAGACCATCCTACAGCAGACTGTCCATACAACATGAAGAATGGAAAGGCCTCCTGGTGTGCCATCTGCGAGACAAAAAGCCACAACACGGCCGACTATCAACTGAACCTGAAAAATAGACAGAACTACCAGGCCGTCTACCAAACAAACGCAGTAGCACAGTCTAATGAGCAAAGCAATCCAAATAATCAGAATGGGAAACAAGCTAACGACCGATGATATGAACGTCGGTATGACAATCGACGACAAGGGTTTGGAAGAGGTCGATTCGTTGGGAATCGAGACATACGCACTCGTCAACCCAGCCAGTGCTTCATTTGCTATAAAGAGGGGCACAGATGCGCAGACTGTCCGTACAAGGACAGAACTGACCTGAAATTATGTACGCATTGTGGAGTAGGCGATCACTCCTTGGAGGATTGTCCTACTATGTTGGAAAAAATTAATATGAAAAAGAATGTTAATGTCTTGTCCTGTGTACAAAAGCATGATGTGTTACATACTAAAAATATGCATATTGTCACTCGTCAAGGCACAAAAACAGGGCCTGATAACCCCCAAATTAGCAAAATACAAGACACAAATAATTATCCAGACCCTATAAAACAAAAACACACCTATCAAGAGGCATCACACATATTTCAAAATATCGCACAGCAAGAAGACATTACTCACAATTGGCTTAGCACGACACATCAGTTAACCCATCTCGTTCAAACAGATGCGTCGGTAGCCCACTTCATTGATTTATTGCATCAAATCAAAAGTAATAACCCTGCAAAACAAACTAAGAACATTTGCAACCTAAATCAAAAATACAAAAACGATGTCGACCCTCTAGTCGACCTGGAAATCGAAGGTTTTCATGTCCGACAAGTGGTGCTTGATTTCGGGTCTCAGGTGAATATTATGACCCGGGACACATGGGAAAAGATGGGAAGACCTCGACTCTATGAGTCAGGAATATATCTAAAACTAGCCGACCAAGGTCTCATTGAACCCATTGGGGTTTGGAAAAATGTAGACACAACCATCAAAGGAATATCAACCCAGGTTGATTTCGAAATTATTGACCCAAAAGAAGGATCTAGCTCCTTCCCAGCCCTTGTAGGTCGACCTTGGGGTCGAAAGATGAAAGCATCTATCTCTTTAGACAAAGAACGTATTAAGCTCAAAGGAAATGGCCAAAAGGTCATAGTACCTATTAATCCATCCCAAGGACAACCTTGGATTGAACCGATTGATGAGGAAGTCGATATCTGACAACTTTATCAGATCCAGAACAATACTGACTACACCGAACCAAACTCCCAAGGGGAGCTTTACTTAGGTAACCCAGACTCAGTTGGGTATAATTCAGACACTGAACTCTATGACTGGGAGATAGAAAACTATGAAACACAAGCACGAGGGTGCTGGACTATTCAAACAGTACAGAAAAACCCACCCGACAATGCTTCATCGTATCAATTATACCTAAAATTTTTGAAAAGAAACTCAGGGAACGCCCTACCTTACAACCCATGAACTTAACCAATACTCAACTACCCCGGTATAAGGAGAGGGACTCCCCAGTCATGCATGTAGAACAAGTCTCTAAAAATATTGGAGAACATGGTCGACTACAAAGCTTAGTAGAAACATTTACAGGTCAAGCAGCTAGATGGTGGGATACCCATCAATCAAAATTACAGACCTGGACAACTGCTTCAACCTTCTTTGTCGAACGGTTTGGAGGGAATAAGTTAACACAGGAAGCCCAAATCCCTATCTTCACTCAAGGCCAGAACCCAAAAGACCACATTAGGACTTGTGAAAATGAGTGGAGAAGACTTGGTTACAAAGATGAGAGAGCCTGGCCCCATTTGTTTCCGTCAACCTTAGACGACTTACCTAACAAATGGTATAAAATGGAGGAAGCTAGGGGAAAAACCTTCTTTTGGTAGGAATTGAGAGAAAACTTTATCAAATACTTCTAGTTTACACCTCAAAATGAAAAATTGGCTGAGCCAGCACAACAAATCCAACAATTCCTCCAACCGACAGACAATCAACCCTCCCAGACCGACCGACAGATCAAGGATTGCAATTCTATACAAACTGCAGCCAGACCACAGTCAAACTGATTGCACTTAGAAAATGAACACATCATCGGCCAAATATTTAGATGGAACCCTGACCACAGTGAAACTAACAAACCTATCCATTCAGTTTTGAAATTCGACACCACAGATAAACCTGACATTGACAGAATGAATGCAGCCAACTTTCCTGCTACATTTTCACAGTTCAAAGAGGGAACCCGGCCAATCAATGAAGATAAAGCACCAGAGTGGCTGGATGCAAAAGTGAAAACCAAGGAGGTTGACATTTCAAATGACGACTGTCCAAAGATAGCTAAGATTGGAGACTATTGGAACGAACATCAAACCACTGAAATCGTAAACCTACTTAGAGAGTTCCAAGATGTCTTTGCACGGGACTACAAAGACTTAAAATGACTAGTACAGGAAATGGGAGAGATGAAAATAGATACTAAACCTGATGTCTGACCTGTTAAGAAATGACCTTATAAACTAGCTCATAAGTATAAGGAAATAGTTAAGAAGGAAATAGACAACATGTTAGCAGCAGGAATCATTTACCCCATCGACCAGTCGGAATGGGAAAGCCCCATGGTCGTACAGCCTAAGAAACATGACCCGACTAGGTTAAGAATTTGTGTCGACTTTAGAGAGCTTAATAAAGTCACACTAACAGATCCATTCCCAACCCCTTATGATGATGAAATCTTGAATGAAGTGGCAGGACATGAATGCTACTCATTTACAGATGGATTTTCAGGATATAACCAAGTACCTATAGCACAGGAAGACCAGAAGAAAACAACATTTGTCTGTGAATTTGTCTCTTTTGCTTATAGGGTTATTCCTTTTGGACTAAAGAATGCACCTACAGTCTTTTCCAGAATTGTTGTAAAACATTTCCAGGAATACATCTATAAAACCATGGCAGTCTACTTCGATGACTGGACTATATATTCCACCCTAAAGGATCACTACACATGGCTCCAACTTATGCTGGAGAGATGTTGACAGATCCAACTCTCCTTAAACATTAAGAAGTGTATCTTTATGACCCCCATAGGGATACTACTAGGACATGTTGTTTGCAAAGATGGTATTAAGGTTGATTTTGCCAAGATTAAAATCATCCTCGACTTGAAGCCTCCCATAAACCCTAAACAAGTTCGGGTGTTATTGGGACATACAGGGTATTATAGGAAGTTTATCAGACATTACTCAGACATGACTTACTCTTTGGAAGAGCTGCTAAAAGAAGATCAAGAATTTAAGTGGACAGAGGAATGCCAAATATCCTTCGACAAACTGAAGAGAAAACTGGTCGAAGCCCCCATACTTAAATTTCCAAATTGGTCGACCAAATTTCATGTGCATATTGATGCATCAGGGATAGCTATTGGTGCAATCCTGACTCAACCAAGAAATGATGGAATGGATTACCCTATAGTCTACAGCAGTCGAAAACTAAATAAGGCTGAAAAGAACTATTCGACCACCGAGAGGGAAGCCCTAGGTATGGTTTTTTCCCTTCAAAAATATCGACATTACCTGTTAGCTAACCCCTTCATATTTTACACCGACCATCAACCGTTGAAATACCTTGTTAATAAACCCCTTCATCATGGAAGAATTTGTCGATGGATACTTCTTTTTCAAGAATTTGAGTTTGAAGTAGTGGTCCGACCAGGGAAGCTCAATGTCGGGCCCGACCACCTATCCCGTATCGACACAGGAGAGGAACCAACCGGAGTCGACGACAACTTGCCGGACGCACACCTATTTTCTATAGAAGTGGTACCAGAAGAACTGGAGGAGATTGCTCCATTTTTACAGACAGGTCAGGCACCAGAAGGTCTGAACACTAAGAAAAAACAAATCCTAGCTATGAAGGCTGCCCCATACAGCCTCATCAATGGATTTCTATACAAAATGGGGTTAGATGGTGTTCTTAGAAGATGTGTACTCTCCCATGAACGAGACCAAATCATGCACGAAGCTCATTATGGACCTGCAGGAGGACATTTTCAAGCCGACAAAACTGCCAAGAAAATCCAACAGTCTGGATTATGGTGGCCGACACTTCACAGAGATTGTAAAATTTTTGTTAGTCGATGTGATAGATGTCAACAACTTGGTCGACCACTGCCGAGCACAGAAATGCCCCTGATATCTGTAAACCCTAGTCTCACATTTGAAATTTGGGCTATAGACTTCATAGGACCATTCCCTGTCCCAGCCCGATGATCAGGTGCAAGATATATCATCACTGCAGTGGAGTATGTTACTAAATGGGCAAAAGTTGAACCTGTCGAAACATGTTCAAGTGAGGTAGATGCTTGGTTCATCTATGAAAACATCATTACTCAATTTGGATGTCCACTCACCTTGATCAGTGACCAACGATCACACTTCATTAACAAAACCATCAAACACTTAACCGACCAGTTTCACATAGACCACCGTCGAAGTACAGCGTACCATCCTCAGTCAAATGGTGCGATTGAAGCCTTCAACAAAACATTGACAAAAGGGTTAACTAAAATATGCAATACCGACAAAGATGACTGGGATGAGAAAATCCCTGCCATCTTATGGGCATACAGGACTGCGTATAAACGGTCGACCGACCAAACTCCCTTTCGACTGGTATATGGCCAAGAAGCAGTCATTCCCCTACACTCCCGACAGCAGGCACCTATTGTAGCCCAACTACTACATGTCGATGTCGAGCATGCAAGAAAGGATCGACTGTTCCAACTCAGTAAGCTAGAAGAACATAGAGTTATGGCTATTCAACACCAAGAAATCCAAAAACAACAGCAGAAAGCCTGGCACGACCGTAACCTCAAGAACAAAAACTTGTCGGTCGGAGACCTTGCTCTACTCTCTAACAGTCGAGTAAAAGGAAAACCAAAGAAACTGCACACAGAATGGATGGGACCCTATGTTGTCGAAGAAATCCACCCCAATGGTTCAGTTCGACTAAAAACATTACAGGGCCTAGTATTTCGGAAGCTCGTCAATGGAGCTCGACTTAAACGATACAGGAACTGATTTAAAAAAAAAAAATTAATAATAATAATAATAACGACCGTAACTGTCACCCAAAACCTATAAAAAGTTAGAAAAATTCCAAAAACAAAACAATACACTCAAAAATAACCAGCATGACAGCAACTCACCACTTCGACAACCAACATCACTTTCATCGACCATCCTCATCGACCAGTCATGCCGACCATTTTCATCACCGACACCGACCGTCGACCTCGAGAGTCCCATCACACATTAATGGCCTTGAGCGCCGAACCAGATCCACCAAATCGCACTCGAGTATTGCAGTTGGACTGTCAAGTCCACCATTAATACAACCAGTTTGACACTCCACCATTCCCACGCCTATAAATAATGGACCGTCGAAAGTTCATTCACCACACCCCTTACACACAGAGCACTCGCATCCTCCGACGACCATCATCCATGAACCCTGTTCAAATTCTGACCATTCAGACATCATGGCACCCAAACTCACCCAAGCCGCGGATAAAGCAAAGGAGTTGCAGGCAGAGGACACACCCTTGGTCCAAAGACTGAAGAATATCAAAATTGCCAAAGTCCAGGAGGGTCCATTTCAGAAACTCTGGGGAGAAATCCAAGATTGGCCATATGAAGGAAGTAAAATGACACAGGCTACTGAGAAAGTCCGGAACAGCAGCATTCTCCAGTACCCTAACGCTCCATTGATGGCCAGCTTCGGTGGAACGAAGGAAGCAGCTGTTAAATTTATTATCAGTCGCTACCACAATGGCCGATTCTACTTCGACCAGCCGATTGACATCACCGGGGATGTTATTTCGACGCTTACGGGTCTATCGAACAAAGGAGACCCTGTCCCAATTGGGATCAAGGAGGGACTCGTCCAAGAGCTTACAGGCACACCGACTGGGAAAAACTCTAAAGGATTAATGATAGGACAAATTGCGACCAAGACACCACAAATTGTGGCCAAAATCATCGCAATCACCCTTACCTTGGCTGGTCGAAGCAGTGACCTTAAATTGGAGATGCTGGAGGCGGTCGACACAATCTCCACCAACGGAAAAGTCTACCGATGGGGAGAATATGTCGCCGACATGGTCAAAACCATCTGTGAACGCTGCCAGGAGATGGCAGGTATCATCAAATTCCCCTCCCTGATCATCTGGATAGTCATGTATCACTTCTGTCCCGAAGGCAGTCCAGTCTTCCGGGAGCTGACTAGATTTGAAATGCACCGCTTCAAACCCTTCTCTCAAAAAGGCACCCTACATGAGTTAGCACAGGGGAAAGTCTTCTTGGAGACTTGGTTCCAGCAGTTAAAGGTTCAGACGACGAGATGGAGGGTGCCGCAAAACATCCGACGAAACCTCCCTGCCGACTCACATATCCAGTTAGCACTTGACCATACATCAGTATGGTATATGCGAGGTCAAGACCCCAAAGCACAGGACCTCGACTACTACCCGACCGTTGAACAGATTTTCAGAGAGTTGACCCGACAGGCAGGAACAAAGGTACCAATTCCAGAGGCCTCCAAACAGGTCGACTTCTCTACCATTGAACCGTTGACAGACCAGGAGAAGGAGGAGGACTATGAGCTTAATCTGTATATTAGTACATTTGTGTCGGAGGATACCCTGACCGTAACCACTAGTCGGGTACACATTATGGTCAAACCTCTAACTGCACAGATCATCGAACCCCAGCCGATCGATCAACAACAACCAACAATACAAACGCAGCCAACAGTACAACAGACAACTCCTCCGGCTCCCACTCTCATCAAACCCACTCAAGAACCGACAGGTGAAGTCGAAGATGACGAACCTGAGTATGCCCTATCCAAAAGCTCCATCAAAAAGCTGGCTAAGGAGATAGCGGTCGCCAGGAAAAGACTCAAGACTTAAAAACAAAAAACAGGCAGGGGTAAGCGCAAGCTTATTCTTGACTCGTCTGACGATGAGGAGGAACTCGTCACCGCGGCTGTCGACATTGTCTAAGACGCCCGCGCTAATAAAGTGTCGGTTGAAACCCAGTTTCAATGCTATCTCGAGGCAGGCACTCCAGAAGGTCGGCCCAAGAAAGCCAAAACACAACAGACGCCTGAAAATATCGTCGACCTGGTGTCGACCCCTCCTCCTCCATATCTGACACTTGTAGTCGAAGAACAAGCACCGGCAGAAAAGTTGGGCGGCCCCATGGAAGCATATCAAAGAGCAATTCTGGAGGCACTAAGAGCCAGGGTCGACAAGGATGCTAAGCTTAAAGCCTTCTTCATGACGCTACCTTCCCTATTCCAGTCGGCACAGACAATCCGGACAACAACCCCTCTCAAAGCAAAGAAACAGATCTACGCCCAAGAAACAACGACATTTACCAGGATCGACGATGGAGGCGACGTGATTGGAGACATCCATTCTGTCACGGAGCAAATCAACGCCGCTGCCCAGAATGAACCACCCACATCACCGTCGGAAGCAGGTATTTTTTCTGAGCAAAGTCCACCACACAGTCCCGTCACCCTTTTGACCCCTGACCATTCTCCGACTCCATCTCCACCTCCACCACCATCATCTCCACCACCTCCGCCACCTCCCAATTCACAGCCCAAACCACCATCAGCTTCACAGCTAGAAGTGGTCATACCATCTCCTCAAACAGAAAAACCAACGTCCCCTATACCCCCTCCTCAAAAAGAAACACCCCCGACTTCTATTCCACCTCACCAAGCAGAGACACCTTCAGCTTCCATTCCACCAACCACATATCCCACTTCAACTACTGCAGGTACCCAAGAGCCACAAACAGAGACCCAGAAGAAAAAGAAAGACCACCATAGAACGGCTGGCCTGAAGATTAGCCTAAAAGATGCAAGTTCGCTAACCAACTCAGAGGTTGGCCAACTACTCAAAACCTTGGCCAAAGAGTCAAAGAAGAGGACGGTCACCAAAAGTAAAGAGCTCAAAGACAAGGAGGCAGAACAGGTCGAGTTTCTCAACAAATGCAGGTCTCTTGCACAATCTGTCGTCCCAGGCTACAGATTGACCTCTGGAACGAGCGTATCATCTTTTTGAAGGCTTGGTGTCGACCATCCAGACACATCTTCAAGAGACTAAAGCAGAACAAAAGGAAGAGACCGCCCGACTCCTCTTGACCCAGCACACTGCATTTTCGGAGGCTTACAAAGTCTTACAGGACCATATGGAGGAATCCATTGTTACCGAGGAAGTACTGAGAGACTGGCCTACTCATTATGGGCAAGTCTATCATCAGACCAGGCAGACAAGGCAAGGTATTCAGGCCTTCGAGGGACGTAAGTCGACGGAAGCAGAAATGAGGCAGACTATTGACGAGCAGATTGTGATGGAGAATAGCAAACTGCAGAAGCTGGAACGAAAAGCTCATCAGTGGGTTCAGCAAGCCCTTCCAAACTTAGAGAAGGTCGACAACATCTTCTCACAGATGAAAAGACTCCTTGATGCTGCAGAAGAACAGAACCAAATGTTGGGCCCCAACATGGAGAACATTGCCAAAATGACCATGGAAGAAAAGATGTCGGTACTTTCAAATCTTACTACTCTGATGATCGACATACAGAAAGCTCTGCAGACATGGACAGACTTCCATCATCAGCTTGCCGTCACTGCACCAGCCATAGTCGAAGTATGCGTCCAGCGAAGACCAACTATCTGTCTGCACAGTCCACCTCAGTAGCAGTTTTGCAGGGTCCGACCAACACTAACAATTTTTGTACCTCCCTTTTTCTTCGGGACGAAGAAACATTTTGTTCATGGGGGAGATGTAGAAGGAGCAATTCGACATAAGTCGACTTGAACGAAGACCGACTAGTCAGTCGACTAAGTCAATAGACCAACTAAGTCGGTCGGCCGACTAAACTAGTTAATTAAGTCGGCTAACTAACAGTCGTGTCGATTCACCGAAGCAACAGGTAGTTATTTTGTAACTGTTTGTAATTTGTATATATTAGGCTGTTGAGCCACACAAGAACTCAGTTCAGTTCTGTGCTTTGTATGAACTCATTATAATAAGATATCCTGTTCTATTCTATCTGTCCTAGTCTTCTGTCTCTGTTTATATTTATGTATGTTTTAGTATGTATTATTGGTAACCTTATGTGATCTGTGAGATTACAATAGTAGGCCATTGAGAGCTAAGTGGGGGATTTTTGGGTTAACAATCCATATGTTCTTTCATGCAAGAATTGAATGAAGAACCTCCACCAAAATATGAACCAAATAAAGAGCAAAGGAAACATGAAGAATTCCAGTTGCTGCAAGAAGTCTCATAAATACACCCATGAACATGTATATCAGCATGAAATAACAAAACATGTTTCTTCCAACAATAATGTGCTTCAATGATATATCTTTTCACCCAAGTGTGGGATGAAGTTCCTTCAACATCAAATGGACTAGGTAAGGAGCAAGGAAAATCATGAGTCTCCAAGTTACTCAAGTGAACATCATAGGTGCACCCATGTAGATGTGTATCATCATAATGTAACAAAGGATGCTGCCAAAAATTTAAATAAGATGGTTCTCTAATCATGCCATCATCAAAAGGAGAGATAGAAATTCCATACTCTTCATGCGACACTATAGAAAAGAAACCTTTCACCCATACTTCATTAGGATGGATTCTGTAAAATTTGGAAGTGTAGGATGTAGGAGAAAGAACAAATTCACCTAAATGATCAGAAAGTGCGAAATTTTCATCATGTGAAGGATCCATAGGGGTGGGATTATGCATCTCCCTTAAAAATGCAAAACTTTCCTCATGGGTTGGTTCCAAGGTGGTGGAATCATGCACTTCTCCAAAAAGTGTGTAACCATTTTCAATAGGAAACTCAAGCTCCTCTTCCACCAAAACAAGTGATTGTATCTCATCAAGATCATATTCAAACACATCAAGAACTTGCAATTTTTCATGTTTCTCATGATCCATCATGTCATGATAATCCTCTAAGCAATCTACCATATGGCAATCTGAAACATAGGAGGAAGAACAAGTATCTTGCAACCTCTCAAGAAGTTTCTCATTTTGAATTCTGATCTTATGAATATTCTCATTATTATTCAATTATGATTCATGAAACCATTAATTAAGGTCAACCAAATTGTTTCTATAAAACATAAAAGATGTGAAATTACCTTCGATGTTGCACATTACTCTTTGAATATTATCCATGTCTTCAAGGAAGGATGGCTCCTCCAATGAAGAAAATTTCCAACAAGAATTTGACACCAATGCTTTAGTGTCATGGATTATTCTAAGGTCCTCATGGATATCCATGTCAGTCATCTTCAAAGACCCTTCAATAAAGGATGGTTCATGGGAGTGAACCTCCTCTTCTTCTTTCTTCTTGATTTGATCAACTTCTTCAAGATCAAGTGGTGATGGGGAAGTTGATATTGGTTCTTGATTATCTGTCACAAGGTCTTCATCTTCATGCTTATGCGAAATTTGTCTTACAGGAGAATTTTCAAATCTGATCTCTATGTCACCAACATAGATTTACGAGCACCCATTAATAAGTACTCTTTCATAGTTCAATGATCCATCAATAGATTCTCTTTGATTTGCACAACCCACATCAGTAAGGATTGTGGGTTTGTATTCACTTTCCTATTTATGTTCTTCTCTGTAATAACCTTAAGGTAATTGTTGCTCCAGTTCCTTATTCTCTATTTCTTCCTTTAATGGTGTATCTAGGCTCTTTTCACAAGTAGGCTGATTTTTTCCCATGTCATGCTCCTCCAAACTTGTGGATTGTTTATTGGCCCTTAATGAATTCACATTTTCATTCTTGTTATCTAAATTCATTCACCCAATCATCAAATTCTTCAAAATTAATGGTATTATTTTTGTTTCCATGTTGGGAACTACTACTACCCCTGACTGCCAACTTACCCCTAAGTTGAGTATCCATCACTTCGAACCCTTGCATAAGCTACTTCGCCATACCTTCAAGAGATTCCTTAATGAATTTTTTAAGGTCCTCATTATCCCTCTTATCATACATATCTTCAATAAGTGCTAAGACCATGCTCTGATACCACTGTAATGTCCCTTTTTGGAAATTTTGGAGAAATGCACAAATTGGGAAAAAATCGAGCTTAACTAGTCACGATTCTAGAGGGTTCCAACTTTCATTAAATGGTCCTAAATTTGAAAGGAAATGGTATGGTGAGTCTTAAAACATTCCAAGGTGTTTTATGGATACTTTGTATCAGACTTTAGACCTATGAAACCTCCAAAAAGGGACCTCACATAGTAAAATATCATATATTGATGTCTTAACATCATCCAAATCATATAATATCACTCATACAAATCTGGTATAAAACTACTTCAAGATTGAAGACAAAATCCATGAAGACTAGTGATACAAGGGCATGAGTATGCAAGATTTTCATACATGTATTTATTATATTTTAAATTACAGAGCATGTGGACATGATATTATAGAGCCATACATCCTATTTTTCTTCTTCATCATCATAAAACTCATATAAATTCCTCATACAAATCTGATATAAATCTACTTCAATATTGAAGCCAAATCCATGAAAACTAGTTATTCAAGAGCATGGGGAATGCGAGCCTTTCATGCATGTATTTCTGATATTTTGACTTACAGAGCATATGGATGTGATATTATAGAGCCATACATCATAAATAAAATCTTTTTCATCATGAACTATCCTCATCAAGGTGCAAGAATCACTCCAACAAGTGCGCCATCAAATGTGAGTGTGAGGAAATGAAGAAGCAGGAATGAGAGAATGGGGAGATAGATGAGAATTCGACTGTATGGACATTCAAAATGAAAATAATTTTTTTTTATTGAGCTCCCATGATAGGTCTGAATGGCCTCTCCATAAACCAACTTGGAAAGGAATCTGACTCTCTCGAAATTGGTTCACAATCAGGGAGAGTGAACAATCACGGTGTAATGGACAAGGAAAATCTCTCCAAAATTCCAAAGGCCAATTAAAAAAATTATCAAAATCCATTCTAATTCCTCATGTCATATTTTTATTATCTTCATGAGGCCTCCTAAGTTCTAATTTCCCTCTATGAGTTTCCTCCAACTCATGTTAGTAGTTTAGTAACTATCATGACACTTGTCTTCATCTTCATGATCCAATTCTTTCCCCAATTTGAATGGATGCCTATAAATACCAAATTACACCTCTTGGTGTCTATTTTTAGCCCTGACATGTCAGATTTATCATATGCAACAATAATGTCTGAATTTTTCATACTTGTCATAGAATCTTCCATCATTTGTTATCATAGAGTGCATAGAGCATCCTTCCAAGTGGCACACCTTGTCTTCTAGTCTCTTACTCTTCCCATCCATTAATGTTACTTTTCCGATTTGTTTTATTTTGGATGAATATCATGCCAAGTGTGCGGGGAATGCAGTTATCATTTATTTGACCCATTTAAATGTGAATATGATAAACTAAAGTCCTTTTGGGTCCCATATCCCCTTATTAAAAAATTTATGTCTCCATCTCAACGTAGGGAACTAGTAGGTTGGTGAAACATTATTTGCAAGTAGTATTATTTGGAAATTATTTAATTGGGACATGGAAATTCCTCACAGTAGGTTGGATTCTTCCAACAAGCTAGATATTTCATCAAGGAATTGAATCCTCATCCCTCATTTGGTGTTATGATCCTCGATTGGTGTCTTCTAAAAATTGATGTACTTGGTGAATTATCAAATATTTAAGTACATATGATATGTGTCTCTTGTTTTTTATGCTTATTTTCAACATTAATGATACATGTTGTGATGTTTATTTACAACATTAATTATAAATTCTCAACAATAGTGCTTAAACAAAGAAAAATAAATTTACTATGTGAAATACTGATTCACCCCCCCCCCCCCTTTCAGTGTTCTTGGTGTGTTCCAACATGACAATAGTGGGAATGACATAAAAGATCATATGGGGGCTACATATCATGGATTCTCATTGTAATATCCTTTTATACTATTTTTTAGAGAGACACTCAATATTTAGGAAGGTTAACCAAGTTGCACCAAACAAGCTTAGTAGTAGACTTTATCACAACCTTTGAGAAATGAGAAATACATATAGATGGATTAATTAATTCATTTTATAAATAATACTTCATTAGTGGGCTCAAGGAATATATTAGATCATAACTCAAGATGCAGAAACCTAGTACCTCATTGGAGGCCTCTCACAGAGCTTAAGAATCAGAGCCAATAATCAATGCACAAGCCAAAATAGCCTCTTTCATGCCCCAAAATCACTCTTCATAGGACACTCTCCCAAGCACCTTGCTTTTTTAGCCCATGAAAGTCTATCAATTGTCTCCAATAGAAATGAAAAAGTGTCAAAGGCATATAATTCTCTATAATTGTAATGAGAAGTATGTTCCCTGTTATAAATGTAAAGAACATGTTTTTTTCAAATTGATGTCACATATCCCCCAAATCAAAATAAATCATTGTGGAAGATACCCTTGAGTTAAATCCAAAAATGATGCTACAATGCAAGAAGGTGTGGAACCTAAAATTCATGAAGAAACCCTAATATCCCTTCATGATTTATGTGTCAGTTTATTTCCTCAAACATTGAAACTTATTGGATACATTAGGAACATAAAAATTATTGTTTTGTTTGACAACAATAACACCCACAATTATATTCACATGCACATGGTTGAAGAATCCCACTATTATGTTAACCTATCCGTGTAAAACTTTCAAAATGTGATAGCCAATAGAGGTATAATGAAATGTGAAAGTAGAAGTGAAAATGTGAAACTTCAACTGGGGGACTATCAGTGCAAAAATAAAATAATTGTGGTAGATATGGGTGGTTGTGATATAGTTTTGGAGGAAAAATGACTATGCACCATGGATTTAATCACTGTGGATTTCAAGGAATTATACATGAGCTTTACTAAAATACATCATACACACACCCTCAAATGGATTTAGTAAAGATATTCATAAATCATTCCTTTTCACTATTTGGAGAAGTTATTAAAGAAATGCTACTTTAGCATTATTTCCAAATTCAATGCCATACAAGTGATGAAAAATTCCACAGAAGAAAACCACCTTGACTTGTAGTAGGTTTTAAAAACAATCATTAGGCATTTGAGGCACTAATTTATATACCTTTTTCAAGTGGAGAGCATGATCATGGTATTTTCTTAATTCCATACAATCAACCAAAACCTATGTGTCCTTATAGACACCCTTTTGAACAAAAACATGAAATTGAAAATATTATTCATGAATAGTTGGAGGTAGGTGCCATTCATTCTAGTACCAACCCTTATTCATCACCATTGATCATGGTCATGAAAAAATAAGGTGCATGGCATATGTCACTAGACTTTCGTTCTCTCAATAAGTTGACAATAAAGAACACATTTCCATTTCTAGTGATCAATGACCTCTTGGATGAGCTTAATGGTGCCATGTTCTTGAGTTACCTCTCTTGGAATTTGAGACACTCTTTTGGGAAATCGAATGGATATAGAAAGATTTGAATTCGATATGTTTCATTATTCTTCTCTCTTTATGATATATCTAGTGCATGTGAGCACTCTCTTGTATGGGAAATTCATTACCTTGAGTAGGAGATGCATTGTATTGCAGGAATATTGAATTCCTTCTAATGAGTTTTTAAGACCCTATAATGGGGATTGAAGATTGATCTATGCTTACACAACATGAGTCCTTCTCCCATTGCTTGTATCTATGTTGGGTGTTTTATTGGCTTAATTAATTCACCAAATATTTAATTATCGATCGAGGTTTGTAATCTTAGAGTTGAAAAAAAATATATGCAAAGGTAGAAGTGTGGAAATTGAACCAGGTGATAGATTAATTTTACTCACAACAATTAACAATTGATCATGCAAAATCACTCACAAAGAGACTGAAAATTGGAGCTGAACACTAAACTGTATTAAATCAGTGTACAATATCCAACCCTGTAATAACATAGGTTGCTTAATAAATCACATACATCATGGATTTGAATGCATGAGGAGCAATTCGAATCTAGCATAAAGCAGGCTTACTAAAAATAAGCAAATCCCCCATAGGTGTAAAAAGCTGATCCCAAATCTGTCATGGAGCTCACGAATTGGAAAAATGGCTTAGGAAAGCTAAAGAGTGGTGGAATGGCAGCTCATACATGCTTTTGCATGGAGAAAAGAGAGGAGGATGTGTAGGACAAAAAACTAGTCAACCTCACCTAGTCTAGCTTTTCCTTTTGCCTTAAAACACTGAAAAAGCAGGGAATAAAGTAGAAAAGGCAGAAGGGTGCCTAGGAGGCCAGGAATAAAGAAGATTTGATTCCTTGGGATTTCCCATGTGCTACATGAGTCAAATAAGACAAGTTTGACCACTATAGATAGGTAAAAGACAACTTGCACAAGGTGGGACACATGAACTAGGCTAATAAGACAGAAATAATTAAATTAATGTCTAAATGGGTAAACTATGGGTTGATTATTCTAACACCCCCCCTTAATCCTGACTTATGAGTAATATATCAGAAAATTATAGGGCCTAGAAACAAGGCTTAGTCACCCTTTACATACTGCATGTCCATTTAAACAAGGAAAGAGGCAAAACCAACTTGGGAAAATCCTCCCTTAAACATGGACTGTAAAACAAAATTGTAGAATCTTGTCTTCACTCATGCTTTCATAGCATGATCAGCAATCCCCAGCAGTGATTTGAGATTGCTGAAGGTCTTCTCACAAAATGATTTGGTGAAGATATCAGCTACTTGTTCTGAAGATGAACAGAAGAGTAGGTGAATGGTGCCATCATGCACAAGTTTTTTGATGTAGTGCATATGGATCTCAATGTGTCTGGTTCTCTGCTTATGAATAGGATATTTGCAGATTTGAATGGTACTCTAGTTATCACAGTATATGGTAGTTGAGTACTCTGGTTCAAAGCCACTCTCTCCAAGTAAACCCTGCAACCATAAACATTGAGTTGCTGCATTAACAACTCCTCTGTACTCTGCTTCTGTAGATGAGAGTTCAATGGCACTCTGTTTCTTGCTTGACCAGCTGATTGGCCCTTTTGAAAGCATGAACACATATCTTGAAGTGGACTTTCTATCTATTCTATCACCTTCCCAATCACTGTCAATAAATCCAATCAAATCAAGATCAGATTTTGCTTTATAGAAGATCCCATGTGTCCTTGTTCCCTGAACAAAGTTAAGGATCCTTTTAGCTGCTTTCCAATGGATCTCTTGAGGCTGATCCATGAATCTAGAAGCCACACTTACTGCATAACAAATATCAGGTCTAGTATGTGTCAGATACAACAAACATCCAATCAATTGCCTATACAGTGTATTGTTTACCATCAGCGAAGACTCAGCTTCTTCCAGCTTCACTCCTGAAAGGAAAGGAGTTTTTCTTGCTTTGCAATCCTTCATTTT
>LPNX010721513.1:128398-222039 GCA_001517045.1 Pseudotsuga menziesii | reverse complement strand
TGGAGAAATATAGCTGCAGGGATTCAAATCTCGTTGGACTCAGAGAAATCAGCTCATTTTCGATTTGATGTCCCCTCATCTCATCTGTCTTTCCAAAAATATCATCAAGATTCTCCCATACTTCATTTGGTGATGTCAATCCATCAAGATGGAAAAGGAGGTCTCTGGAAATACTCAGACACAGGAGGCCATAAGCCTCATCCCTCCTGTTGTGCCATTTTATCTTCTCTATAGCTGCATTGGGCTCTGCTTCTGTTTCCATATTCAACTTGTAGAGGCCTTTCTCTCTCAACAGTATCTCCATCTCTGCTTTCCATTCAAAGAAATTGAAGGGAGTCAAGATAGTTTTTTGTGATTGATCCATAGCTTAGAAAATATGTCCCGGTTGTCAGTAGAAGGCTCCCAGTCACTGATGTCGAACCTGCAAAACAATTTTTGAAGGAGAGAAATAATCTACAATGGCTCTGATGCCATGTTGAAATTGAACCAGGTGATAGATTAATTTTACTCACAACAATTAACAATTGATCATGCAAAATCACTCACAAAGAGACTGAAAATTGGAGTTGAACACTAAACTTTATTAAATCAATGTGCAATAGCCAACCCTGTAATAACATAGGTTTCTGAATAAATAACATACATCAGGGATTCAAATGCATGAGGAGCAATTTGAATCTAGCATAAAGCAGGCTTACTAAAAATAAGCAAATCCCCCATAGGTGTAAAAAGCTGATCCCAAATATGTCATGGAGCTCACGAATTGGAAAAATGTCTTAGGAAAGCTAAAGAGTGGTGTAATGACAACTCATACATGCTTTTTCATGGATAAAAGAGAGGAGTATGTGTAGGACAAAAAACTAGTCAACCTCATTTAGTCTAGCTTTTCCTTTTTCCTTAAAACACTGAAAAAGTAGGGAATAAAGAAGAAAACGTAGAAGGGCACCTAGGAGGCCAGGAATAAAGCATATTTGATTCCTTGGGCTTTCCCATGTGCTACATGAGTCAAATAAGGAAAGTTTTACCACTATGGATAGGTAAAAGACAACTTGCACAAGGTGGGACACATGAACTAGGCTAATAAGACAAAAATAATTAAATTAATGTCTAAATGGGTAAACTATGGGTTTATTATTCTAAAAAGAAGGGTTCCTAAGGTGTCATGGAAATATTTTAACAAAGAAAATATCGAAAGGTCTTTCAAAATGAAAAATCAAGTCAAACTCGAGAATTTCAACTACTAAGGTAATTAGACTGGGACAAGACTACTAGATTAGAGTAGTATCGAGCTATACTACTCTACTCTATCAACCATGAACTATGTATTTATAAATAGTACTATTCTAAGAAGGTAAAATATTCTTTTACAATGTACTGTATTAATTAATTATTTTGCATCTTAAACTGTGAATTAGAAAGGAAAAAACAAATTTAGAACTCTTACTATATGAACACAAAAGACTATATTATTTGAGACAATATTACAACTACTTATTTTATCTAATAAATCCAATAACTAAACTATACATGCGATTTGCCAAATATACAGTGATTAAACCAACTTATCTAGTTCCATTCTCCTTGAGTATTCTAAGGATATGCATTCATTGTGATCAAAACTGGAGAAGGAGATGTATCAAAATGAATTTCAAAAGAAATAAATAAACTGAATGGAATTAGGTCTAATTTAACTTCTACAAATAAATGTAAACTAAGGAGTGTCCAATTACAATTAATAGTAAACATTTTTTATTTACTTCATAAGCAAATGACTCTAAAAATATGTTATTAACAACCAATTTATTAATTAAGAAACATGATTCTTTTAATGGAAGACTTGGAATTAAGGGTATACTATTCTCACATGAAACAACTATAATTGGGAAACAAGTAGAAAACTTAATAAAAGCAAGTATAAAAATTAATAAAGATATTATGTTTCCTAAATATAATTCTATTTTTTGGAAATATTCAGTAACTATAAAATAAGGAAGACAAATCTTATGCTAGAGACTTTAAGAACTAATATTCTTTTTAAACAATAGAACTAGTAACTTAAACCCTGAATTCAATTAAATAAGATTGAAGCAACTCAACTAAGACTACAATTGAAAAATCCTACAACATAAGCAAGATGAAGAAATCAGAGACAAAGGATATACAATCCAAAAACAACCTAAGATAAATGTGACAAAGGATAAAAGTAATTATAGGACTTGATGGATATTTTATATTATTTAAAGTAAGGTCCTAACTAGACATACATAGCTACTGTTCAATTGTAGAAAGTAATATGTTTTTAGAAATAAGAATACTTCACTTAAAACAAACATAAAACAAAACAAAAAATATTAGAGGCTGAATGAAGGTCTGGATGACAGTTTGGATAGACAATCCAAATGACTGTCTGAATGGGAAAACAAATGCAAACTACAAAATAGATAACCTAAATGATCTTAATATCAGCTGATTTATGCATATGAGATTGCAAGGTAAAGGAAAGATTGACTAAGATTATTTTAAAAATTAAAACAATAGAAGAACAAGAGTAACTTACACTAATTAAAAGAGAGCTTATTTCCTATTATTTAACAAGTCGAATGAAAAATAACTGAAACTAATCTACAAATAAACAAGAATTGACATAACTAAATCTAGCTATGAGTTGAGACTAAGATATTAGATTAATCAAATTTTATCTAATTACAATTATAAAACTAAGAAACAATGCTGAAAAGAAAATTGGAAACAACTATTATGCAGCCAGCCACTTGCGATTCTGGGAATGAAAACTATTTTAATAGCACATTATAAATCATATAACTTACGACAAACACATATTACATAAGACAAGCCTAATAAATAGTATCAATTTACAATTGAAAGAAACTACATACACAGACTGGAAATATAAATTACTTAGATTCAATAAAGGAAATAACGAAAACACACAGAAATGGGAGACCACTGGTTGTTGAAGGACCCTCTCAGCAATCAAGGTTGTGCTTTAATCAATAAACCACTCAATACAGTAGAGTGTTAGAAAATAGGACCGCAGAGCAATACCAGATATATAGTTAAATCAATAAATAATATGCAAAACACATTAAAACATTACAGAGAGACACAAATATAATGTGGTTCACCCAAATGATGGGTTATGTCCACAAAGAAATTGCCAGTCCTTTTATTATAGTCCAGAAAGATGAAGTGATACACCCTGGAGCCAAAACCACTGCACTTCCTCTTCACGTTCTCACAGTATCTCTTTTGATACAATACAATACCATACACAGTCATGTTACAATTCTTTCTTTTATAGGGGAAATACCATGGGAAAAAAACTACAGTTAACCCAATACTATGGGTCTACAAAACTGTTGTCCAACACACATCCCAAAAAAATTTCTCGAGGGCCCTGCCCCCCAACCCTCGTTTCTTGGGGGCGCTGCCCTCGAACCCCATTTTTGGGGGCACTGCCCTGAACCCCAAGAAAGGGGGAATGAGTGTAAATTACACCTAGGGTACAAACACATCTGAATAATATCTCTGGATCTGGAAGATTAGGCTCCACAACCAGCAATCTCCCACTTGGAGACTGACCACAGCAACTCCACCCTTACTGCACTTGCTAGACTATGCTTTGGACCTTGGACTTGGCAAATTTCTTATTTTCACCTTCATGCTTGAAGGCCAGCAAAAACCGAGCAGGAACTCAGTTTCTCTTTGATTACTCCCTTTGTCAACATGTCTGTAGGATTCTGGCTAGTATGTGTCTTTTCTAGTTTTAACAGTTCTTCATCTAGAACAAATCTCATGAAGTGTTACTTGAGTTGTATATGTTTAGTCCTTGAATGAAAGGCTGAGTTATTTGCAAGATGAATGACACTCTGTTTGTCATTGTACAACCTACTATTCTCTTACTTCTTACCCAATTCTTCCATGAACCTATGCAACCAAATCATCTCCTTACTAGCCTCTGTAGTAGCAACATACTCTGCTTCCATTGTTGAAAGTGCAACAACCTATTGCAGTTTTGAAATCCAACTTACTGTTGTTCCACCCACAGTAAACACATACCCTGTCGTGCTTCACCTACTGTATTTATCACCATCCATATCTGCATCAACATATCCCTGCAGAACACTATTTGAACCTCCAAAACATAATGCATGTGAAGTGGTATCTCTCCAATACCTGAGAATCCAATGTACTGCTTTCCAATGCTCTTTACCTAGATTATTCATATACCTTCTCACAACTCCCACTGCATGTGCAATATCTATTCTTGTGCACATGATGGCATACATAAAGCTTCCAACCGCTGATGAATAGGGAATCCTGGACATGTAATCCATTTATTCCTATGTCTCTGAACACATCTCCTTACTTAGTTTCAAATGGATGGCTAAAGGTGTACTAACTGGTTTTTCATTCTACATTCTAAACCTCTGCAACACCTTTTCTATGTACTCACCTTTAGATAACGTCAATTTGCGATTTTTTCTGTCTCTTGTTATTCTCATACCAAGGATTTGCTTTGCAGCATCCAAATCCTTCATCGCAAATGAATTAGCTAGTCTTCTTTTGAGCACATTTATATTCTACATGTTAGACCCTACAACAAGCATGTCATCCATATACAATAACAAGATAATATATCTTCCATTATCTAGCCTCTTGAAAAAAACACAGTGGTTAGAATGACATCTATCATAACCTTGTTCTGTCATAAACTTATCAAATTTTAAATACCACTGCCTTGGAGCTTGCTTTATGCCATACAAGCTCTTCTTCAACCTGCAAACCAAATTCTCCTTACCTTTGACCTCATATCCCTGTGGCTGCTACATATAAATCTCTTCCTCCAATTCCCCATGGAGAAAGGATGTTTTTACATTTAACTGTTCAAGATGAAAATATTCTACCGCCACTAGACTTAAAATAGTTCTAATTGAAGTCATTTTAACAATAGGAGAAAATATTTCATCAAAGTCTATACCTTTATTTTGTGCAAACCCCTTTACAACAAGTCTATCCTTGTACCTCTTCTTTCCTCCATCTTCTTCCTTCAACCTATAAACCTGTTTATTCTGCAATGCCCTTTTTTCTGCAGGCAACTTAACCAAATCCCAAGTCTGGTTTCTTACCAATGAATTCATCTCCTCATCCATGCCTTGCTCCCACTTCTTTCTAGTTTCTACCTACATTCCTTCTTCAAAACATTATGGTTCACCATAATCAGTCATCAATAAATAATACAGTGAAGGAGAGAATTGTTCAGGGGGTCTACTTAACCTGGTATATTTTCTTGCATTTGCAGGAGTTTCAGGTACCTACTGTTGCTCTTGATTTTTTGGTGCCTTTGCAACTTCATTTTCTTTGATTTCATCAAGCACTGTGTACTTTGTGTTTTCCTTTTCTTCTTTCTTTCCCTACAAATGATCTTTTTACATGACCTTTTTATTGAATAATACATCTCTACTCCTAATTATTTTGTGATTTTTAAGATCTCATAAGCGATAACCAAAATCATCAACCTCGTATCTAATAAAGGTACATTTCTTGGATTTAGCCTCAATCTTTGTTCTATAATCTTTATCAATATGGACAAATGCTTCACAACCAAAAGTTCTCAGAAATGAGTATTTTACCTGTTTACCTATCCATGCCTCCTCTGGAATGCCACCATCTAAAGTTCTTGAAGGCCCTTTGTTTATTAAATAAACAACAGTGTTTAAAGCATCAGCCCAAAATTGTAAGGGAAACCTTGCATGCAATCTCATACACCTTGCACGCTCCATGATCATTATATTCATCCTTTCTGACACACCATTTTCTTGTGGTGTTCCAAGGACTGTCTTCTCTCTGTGAATCCCATTGTGTGAACAGTAACTATCAAACTCCTTGCTGAATTACTTGCCTCCATTATCATATCTGAGACATTTCAACCTTTTTTCCTGTCTCACTTTCCACTTCTTAAAAGTATCAAGCACATCAATTTTTTTTCTAATGAAACAAACCCAAGTTTTTCTAGTTGCATCATCAATAAAAGGAACATAATAACGAGAGCCACCAAGAGATTGTACCTGAGATAGTCCCTATACATATGTATGGAAAAGCTCTAACTTTTCACTTTTATTTTGTTTCCCAAGCTTACCTACTTTAGATCTGGAAGCAGTTTCCATGAGTGGAGAATCTGCATCCCCTTCTCACCCATGTGGCCAAGCCTATGATGCCACAGTGCCACACCTATTTCTATGGAATCTACAGAGATAGAATAATCAGTATTATGAGGACATAAATATAACGTACCTACCCTATCTCCTTTTGCTATTACCAGTGATCCTTTAGTGATCTTCCACCACGTTTCTCCAAACATAGACAAACAATCGCTATCTCCCAACTTCCCTGTTGAGATTAGATTTATTTTCATAGAAAGAATGTGCCTTACATCCTTTAGTAGCCATTCACTTCCATTATTTAACTTAATCCGTACCTTACCCTTTCCAATAATTTTACATGGTTCATCATCCCCTAATAAAACATGTCCAAAATCACCTTGAACATAGCATGACGTGAAGCCCCCGAATCTACTACCCAATAATCACTAGTATTATCTAATGCAATAATCAAAGCATCTTGTAACACATCACTTGCTACATTCGCTTCCTGAGTAGTCTCTTGTTGCCTCTCACCTTTCTTCTTTGGTGCTCAGTGGTCTTTCTTTAGATGTTCTTTCTTACCACAGTTCCATCACTCTATTTTTTGGAATCTGGACTTGGATCTTCCGTTTTTAGACTTGCTATGATTTCTTGGGCTCCTTCCTCTCTCATTTTGTCTCCCTCTACTGTCCATGGTCAATGCATTACCTGATGTCTCACCTATGCTTTTTCTTCGCATTTCCTCACTAAGAATAAAACCAACAACATCATCAAAATTAAGAGTATTTGAACTAGAGACAGAGTTACTTACAGCCATGACCAAGCTATTCCAGATTTCTAGCAATGAGCACAAGATTAGAAGACCCCTAACCTCATCATCAAAGTTCAATTTTACAGAACTTAACTGACTGGTAAGTGTATTAAACTCATTTAAATGGTCAGCAATAGATCCACCTTCCGACATCTTCATATTAAATAAATGCTTCATTAAAAATACCTTGTTAGAAGCCGAGGGTTTTTTGTAGAGCTTACTCAATGTGCTCATCACACCCTCTGTTGTTTTTTCTTTCGAAATATTGAAGGCCACCAATGAAGCCAGGGACAGCCATATTGTTCCCATTTATTTTCTGTCAAGAACCTCCCATTCTTCATCCTTCATAGTCACCGACTGTTTTTCTTTTCTACACAATGACAGGTACAGATACTGATGGTAAACATAGTCCTACATTTGCATCTTCCATAACTGATAGTTTTGGCCATTAAATTTCTTGACCCTAAAATTTCCTTCTTTCGCCATTGCTCCCACTCGAACTGGGAACCCTTCTTTCCTGCGAGTTTACCAACCAAATAGACCTTTTGGCTCTAATACCAATTATTAGAAAATAGGACCGCAGAGCAATAACAGATATACAGTTAAATCAATAAACAAGATGCAAAACACATTAAAACATTATAGAGAGACACATATATAATGTGGTTCACCGAAACGACAGGCTACGTCCACAAAGAAATTGCTAGTCCTTTTATTACAGTCCAGAAAGATGAAGGGATACACCCTGCAACCAAAAATGTTGCACTTCATCTTCATGCTCTCACAATATCTCTTTTGATACAATACAATACCATACACAGTTGTGTTACAATGCTTTCTTTTATGGGGGAAATACCATGGGAAAAAAACTATGGTTAACCCAATACATGGGTCTACAAAACTGTTGGCCAACACACATCCTCGAACCCTAAGGAAGGGGGAATGAGTGTATAGTACACTTGGGGTATAGACAGAATTGAATAATATCTCTAGATCTTGAAGATTAGGCTCCACAACCAACATAGAGACATGTATGCACATCTGAAAATAGAACTTTATATTGAAATCGAAACAGAGTTTATAGAGATTCCTTTATAATGACTGATCAACCAACTAACTAGCTCGAATATCTCTTGGATATGTATTTATATAGGTTTTACATAGGTGAGCAAGTCGACCCTTTCAGTGGTCGACTGCTCCAAAAATTGTCTACCTTAGCTTCTAATTAAACAACTATGTGACGTTTGGCAACAGTGCACAACCACCTTCTTGATCCTTCGTGCATCAGTTCTCTTCGTGCGGGATATGGCTGTATGGGTCTTTGTTGATGTGGACATGAATCATGGTGTCACATGGAGAGGGAAGGATGATATTCCTTCTAGATCAAGGGCCATCATAGCAGCAGAACACATGGACAACGGGGCAACTAAAAACCATTATGTGCTTTAATCGTTTGAGAATATTCCAACTAACGACGCGTGAATCGATCAGAGGTCTGAATGGTGAGCTAAATGTGATATACACATGTTTAGCGTGAGTGTGTGTCCACATGGAGGCTTGTTTTAAAAATATAATATGAAAAACAAATCCATGTATTAGACATGTTTCCAAATATCACAAAATTGCTTATAAAATCATGAAACAACTAAAATAAACCAAGGCTTGAATAAATTCCAATTGTGTTCGTACCTAGGGCTGAATGATAAGATGAATGACAAGAAATATGTAAAAATATGACAAAATAGATGCCAATATAGTAAATTAATAACCGAGAATACTGACAAAACCGGGATCAACACTCCACCAAAGTGGAAAGATGCCAGGTCCCACTGAGAAAAAAATTGAGTTTTAGGTAGAAGGATGAGCTACGTCAGCAGCTGCCTTGGACTTAGCAGAGGAAAAAGAAGATTTAAATTTCAATTTCCTAGCGCGTGTCTTTAAAATAGTTTGCCTCTCCTAATGATATTCATGCGAAGAGGTGATGGCCTTGTTAATGTCCTGAACGACCTTGAGTTGTATACATAGCTCCTTGTTCTCTTTGCAAAGATTTTCAATTGTCTATGAATATTCGTCATTTCAACTTGCTAAACGTGTCAATTTCAAAGTTAGTTGGTCTACTTTCAGCTGATGAGGAGTAGACGATTCTGTGGGTTGTTTGAAATCTTGAGATGGACTCAATTCTCTGGGTTGTGTCTCAAGCTCAATGGAGGGAATTCATTTTTCAGAACCCTTTCCTTGAGCAGATGGAGAAGTAGTCTCAAGAGAAGCAACTTCAATTAATTCGGCCGAGACATTGGCTAATGTAAACAGGGGTGAATCAGAGACGAGTTCATCCACTTTGACCATACGATCTAAATGATTGGTCTTAACAGTAGGTTGAACAGGGGTCTGAACGGACTTCACCTTCCTGCTCTTGGTTCAAATTCATGGAACAGGTACAAATTGTACAGACTCAAGGTTAATAGGGGTAGGTGAATGGACAAGTGAACTTGGTTCTGGTGTATATTCATCAATATGCACAATTTTGGGGCTTTTTCTTTCCTTAGGATGGGTCTAACTGGGCTTAGGATTGCAAATGTGCCAAGGGAATTTTTGAACATTTAAATGAGGGTTTAATACTTTAAACAAAAAATTATCCCAAGTTTGGTTCCTCTCCTTCAATTGATGCACAATTAGGATTTTAATTGGGCTATGGTGGTACAAACTCCCCATAGGATTGGATGTATTCTTCCTAACTTGACTTGACATTTTTTCTAGGCTTTTAAGAAAAATAAAATGGGAAATTAAGGAGCTACTGATTAACGAAATGTGCCAGTAAGCAAATATGGAAAACTTTGAACACAATAAAATTACCCTTGTAGGTTATAAGGTAGACGATGATGGTTAGAGGGTTGAGGTACTCAAGCTTAATCTATTCTTTGTGGAACCCATTCCTTCCTGATACATGTTGAAAATCCGGCTTGAGAGAAAAGTGGTAGGATGGTCGAGGGAGAAACAAATGTTTATGCCAATGGGTGCCTTCTCTTGGGAGCTTGGTCACTACAGCAATGGTTTCCTCGGTTACCGAAAAAAGGAGATAACCAACCCTTTCCATTTTACCATCAAATCCTTTCGCAAATAACAACAAAATATCCTCATCATATCCCTGCAAAAAATGGAGAAATGGATTCCATCCTACTCGGAAGAAAATCTTCTGGCATTCCTAAAATTTCAGAATCCGGAAGAGGTCTTGATAGTTTTCAGGCTCAAGATGGTTAGGCATTGTTCAAACAGGGGCGAAAAATGCAAAGGTTGTAGACGATACTAGAAATAGTGTCTGGATAGCTCTACGAAGACAAAGGTAAATGAGGACAAGGGAAAAGATCACAGGTTTAAAACATAATATATGTATGCTCTTGAATGATCATGAGACCATGATTTTGCATGCTCAACCAATCACACTATGGCTCCATTCTTTGAATCGTGTGCCTTCAGAAGGACGCATGTGTTGATGAATTTGTAAGGTTCTGATATATTCAACTATGTACAAAGTAAAATTTGCACAGGTTGAATGATTTATCTATTACGGAATCCATAAAGATGCATTTAAAACTATAATAATTCTAATCAATAAGATTATAGGACTTTTCCAACTTCCACATGTGATTTGATGAGAGGACAAGGGAAATGATGGTTGAAAATATCCTAAAATTATATTATATAAAGATAGAGTTAAATGATATCATATCATATAAAAATCATAATCAAAATCATAGGTTGAGGTGAGTCTCAATAAAATCATAATGCGTTTGTAAGCATGTGAATGAGGCCTAATAATTACGGATATGATACAACTGATTAAACTCTTTGCCCATGAAAATCAAAACGATTTGAAATTTTGACATCATGTCATTATAACGTTATAATTTTCATCTAGATTGTCATTTGGCATTCCATTTGGACCGGTATTTGACCCTTCATATATACCTTTTGTTCAAAAATATGCTTTACTTGATTTGAATGCTGCTAATTATGCAGTAAAATTTCTGGGTTGTAAGCACACAATATGATGATGTAAACCAGTTTTCTTAAACCTTTATTGCATTGTCCCTCATAGATTAAAACAGTCTTCTGCTAGTTGCATTATCGTGAAAACATCTACACTTTTTTCAGAAATAAACGAAACTTTCTATCAACATTCAGAAAGTAAAAATAGTTCTAATATTCCCCCAAACCAAAAATATGGCATGTCCTCAAGCCATCAAAGAAAAACTAACTGAGTTCCAAATAATATAACAAATAGTTCTAAAATGTTGTTATTATTTATATAAGAAAAAGAAATACTATCTGGTAAATGGAGATGATTCAGATATGTATTTCTATCAAAAATAACAGTGCTTAGGGATATCATACAAATAACGAGAGTATAATTGATCTGAAAAATTCCATAGGATAAACTAGCCATCCATGCCTCATTTAAGGATATCTTGTCATCCAAATAATATTTTAAGTTCACCCTAAAGTTTGTGATATTTTTATAGATATGGGTCCCATTTCTAGAATAATCATATCCTAGGTATTATTGAATTAGATGATGGAGTCAAGTCCAACTTACAGCCATTCTATAATGACTTGATGAAGAATTGGCCTAAACATGTATTGCTATTTTTCTTCTTTGTTTGTTTTTTTTTAAATTTTTTTTGCGAACCATGTGCATAATAACGCATTAACTAGATCTCTTTTACCTGATATTTCCCCACTACCAGTAGGCATGTTCAGTACCCCAGCGGGTTTATCTTGGTACCATGAAAGCATAGCCCCGCTGCCAGCGAGCCTGTTCAGTACCCCGACAGGTTTACTTGCACTTACCAGGCTTCCTTGTTTAAAGATGTTACTTAGCATGGATCCACTGCCAGCAAGCCTGTTTAGTAATTCACGGGGTTTGATTCATATAAAGTTTTTTTTTTAACATGTTGAAGCCGGTTGGAACTTAGAGCGAGTTAAGCTTGCTAAACACATAATTCGGATTTTTGAAAGGGAACCTTATAAGTAAATAAAAATTTATAATGGCCTAAATTATAGATCATGTCAAAAGATAATAACTTAAAGTTTTTCTTGGACTTCTTAGTCTATCTTCTTCATAAAGGAGAATTAACGTTCCCCACAAGCAATAATTTCACTTATTCTTGAGTTTTCTAAAAAATCCTTAAAAAACAAGTTTTTATAATGAGTACAGGATGAACTAGTAGTCCTTAGGTGTAAAATAGAACTTTTAATAACATGATGAATAATGTAGATCCAAAGCAACTGTTTTAATGATAAGTTATAAATGTGCATATCTGAATCAAACACCATAAAATCATAAGGAATCATCAAAGAAAGTGGGTAGGAATTATATAGGGAACATTTTAATTTCATTATGAATCCCTATTTTTAAAGAAAAAGAGTTAGGATGGATTATAAGTTCTTAGAGCACTTCCCTTTTTAGGAAACATTTCATGGGATGGTTAAAGAGACAAGGTTCTTGTAATCAATGAGAAACACAAGGTTCTCATAATCAAACTACAAAACCACTGGTTAGATTATTCACCTATTATTCACAACAAAAACCATATGCATCAAGGATAAGTCATATGAATTTTATCAAAGTTTAGATAAAGGAAAAGAGCCTTCCTATTTTATTTGACAAAATTCCATAAGTTGATTATACAACCAAATTCCCTGCATGAATGTAGTCAACTTATCAGAAATGAATTTTATTTATTAAAGAAATAAATATATATTTACATATATTTATAAAGACAACACAAAATAGTTTAAGAATCAGGAGGAGGAGGAATGGCTTCCTCTTCAACCAGCTCCATCTCCTTTTCTTGTAAGAATTTTTTCACAAAATCTTGTCTAGAGATTGGTTGATGGTAAAGTCTAAGTCTGTGTCCATTTACGACAAAGGAATTTTGTGAATCATCAATTGTCTTAATTTCTATTGACCCATTATCGAAGGTCGTAACTACCTCATATGGACCCATCCAATAGGTAGTTAATTTCCTTTGAAATTTTTATACCTTGAGTCGAATAGTAATGCCCAATCCCCGATATTAAACTGATTTTTCTTAATAAATTTATCATGCCATTTCTTTCGTTGATTTTTTATTAACATTTTCCTTTGAAGTGCATCTTTCTTAATCTCATCTAATTCATTAATCTATAAAATTCATTGTTTCTGTGCCTCCTCCAAATCCATACCTAATTGTATAGCCATACAAAAAATCTTAACTTAGAATTCAATAGGTAAAAGGACTTGTTTCCCATATACTAGCTCATAGGGTGTGTGTCCAGTAGTGTTTCTCCAAGTTATTCTATAGGCCTACAAAGCCTCCGGGAGTCTATCTGCCCAATCTTTATGATGTAGCTGAATAGTTTTGGTTAAGATAACTTCCAATACCTTATTGGTTGATTATACCTAGACATTAGCTTTTGGATGGTAAGGTGAGTATTTGCAATGCCAGATACTATATTTCTTGGTAAGTTATTTCATTAATTTAGAGGTGAATTGAGAACCTTGGTCAGTTACAATTTCCCTAGGAAAACCAAACCGAGTAAATATCTCTTCGAATATAAATTCTACCACATATGTTTCTGTGGCTCGGAAGAAAGCTTTAGATTTTACCCATTGGGTGACATAATCTATGCAAACCAGGATGTATTTCTTCTTGCGGGACATGGGGGAGATTGGTCCTACAAAATCAAAAGCCCACTTCTCAAAAGGCTCAATCATAACCCGAGGCTGTAAAGGAATATCGTTTGATGATGTAGGTCTACCCATTCTTTAGCAACTGTCACATCCTCTAACATACCTATAAGCATCCTTAAAAATTCGTAGCTAGTAATAACCAAAATGCAACACTTTGTATGTTGTCCTCTTCTCAGAAACATGTCCTCCACATGGACCATCATGGCATGCATGGAGGATTTCTATCATCTCGTCAACCCGTACACATCGTCTAATAATAAGATCTAGGATGGTACAAAAAGGTCATTATCAACCCAAGAGTAAATAGAAATATGGATGAAAATTCAATGTTTCTCATGAGGAGACAAGTGGTTTGGTAATTTCCCAGTCACTAAATACTTAGCAATGTCTGCAAACCAAGGGGTTTGAACAGACACAACAAATAGATGTTCGTCAGGAAAAGTATCATCAACAAGTTTAGCACCATAATTATGTTGAATACGAGAGAGGAAATATTATACCAAATTTTCAATACTAGGTCGATCGACGACAATGATATTAAATTCTTGTAATAGAAGAAGCCATAGGGTCACCCTACCATTGGTAATTTCTTTATTCATCAAAAATCCAATGGAAAAATGGTCTGTATGCACAAAAAATTCATATCATGTGATGTAATGGAGAAACTTATTAATAGAGTAGACTACTTCTATAAACTCCTTCTCATTAACAGTGTAATTTAGTTCGGCGGGCGTCATATTTTTTCTAATAAAATATATGGAATAAGATGCTTGGCCCTTTTTTTTACCAAGAACTCCTCCTATGGCTATGTCAGAAGCATGAGTGGATATATGAAAAGGAAGGGACCTATCATAACCCCTAAGTATTTGTTCCACTGATATTTTATCCTTTAATACCTCAAAAGCACTTTGACAGGGTTCAGCCCATTGGAAATCTATATCCTTCATCATCAGTTTAAATAGTGGTGCAACTATTTTGGTGAAATTTTCAATAAAACGATGGTAGTAACCTGCATGACCAAGAAAGCTTCTTACTTCCTTTTGAGTTTTTTGAGAGGGGATACTGAAAACTATTTCTATTTTATAAGGGTCTACCTTGATTCCTTGTGAGGAAACATGATGCCCCAAAACTATTCTTTATGTTAATAGCATTTTACATTTTTCATGAATAAGGGATAGATTTTTCTCCTAACATCGGATCAGGACCTTTTCAATATTATCAAGAGCCTGTTGAAAGGTATTACCAGAAGCTGTAAAATCATCCATGTACACCTCTACACAGTTGTGTATAAGATCAACAAAAATTCCTAAAACTGCACGCTGAAAAGTAGCAAGTGCATTACATAAGCCAAATGGAAAAACTCTATAGGCATATGTCCTACAAGGGCACGTAAAAGTAGTATTATCTAGATCCTTAGATGCTATCAAACTGTGATTATATCCACTATATATGTCAAGAAAATAAAAGTATTTTTTTCCAGATAGGGTATCTAGTACTTGGTCGATAAAGGGAAAAGGAAAGTAGTCCTTAAGCGTGGCCTTATTCAGTTCTCGAAAGTCAACACAAATATGCCATTTCCCTGTAACTTTCTTTGGGAATACCACTAGAGGAGATACCCATTTACTATCTAAAATTGGTTAGATGAAACCAGCATTGAGAATTTTTTGTAACTCTTCTTTAACTACGTCCTTCAAAGCAGGGTTCATCCTCCTCTGAGGATACCTTATAGGGGATATACTGGCATCCATGTAAATATGGTGAATACACGTGTCATGGTGTATACCCTTCATATAAGTTTACTCCCATGACAATGCTCCGGATTGACTTTTAAGGACCTTAAGAAACTATTCTTGTCGATTCTCGGTTAACCTTGCATTTATGTGTAGAAATTTTCCAGGGATAACTTCACAAGGAATGGTATAAGACCCTATATTTTGTTTAATTACAAAGACACATGGTGTATCCATGAATGTTGAGAGGGCCATATTTTATTGAAACTCATCTCCAAAAATTTGATCGAATTGGGAAAAATACTGAGGAAAATCTATACAAGTTGTTGAAGAAACAAATTGGTTTAACACATTCTTAGTAGTCTACTCCTGAAGTGCCTAGGAGTAGTCACCAGGAAAGAAAATATCTTCAATATTTTCATCACCAAAGGGGTAGTCTAACCACCAGAAGGTTTCATTTACAAGTTTTGCTAGGGTGTTTAAAGAAATATTTTGTGTGGACAACCCATTAGAAATGGTAATTTCCCCATCCCTACATCCTATGAAGGCATTGGCGGTAGCCAACCATGGTATTCCCAATATAATAGGATGTCCTTTAGAAGGATACTTTGATTCTAGTACCATGAAATACATAGGATATTCCCATGAGGCTACTGATACAACAATGTCATCCAGAACCCCAGTGGGTCTCACCATAGTATGGTCTACTAGTTCCAAAATTGAGGGGGTCGGTTGAAGAAATTGTCCCAACTCTAAAAATTCTAAGACCGCTGTGGTCATCATATTAATATTCGATCCTAAATCAATAAGTGTATTTTCTATGGAAGTATTATTTACGATAACAATTACCACTGGGCTCCTTGGATTTGTATACTTTGCAATTCTAGACTGGTTTAGTCATACATTCATACATTTATCTTATAACATGAATAGTGGGGGTTTCTTTTGGTTTCTTTCTTGGTTTCTTAATGCAAATTTATCTTATTGCTTTACTTTAAATTGGTATATCCTTAATATATTGTAATAGAGGGATCTTGAAACATACATTTTTTAATTCATTTAAAATATCATACTCAGGATGGATTACATGTTTTTCTATTGCTAATAATTCTGGAAATGGAGGAATTATTTTTTCTTGAGTTGGTTCTTGCTGAGGATGGGTGTGCACTGGAATCTTCAGCACATCCTACAAAATAACATCATTCATGACTTCATCGATATCTTCTTCATTCTCTTCATGAATGATGACTGATGACTTGGGTCTATCATTCACAACTCTTCCATATCGTAATTGTATCTCATGTACATGTACAGTCAAAATAACATCGGATGGAAGAGTTTGCAACTCAATGCTGTTAAGATATTGAGCTAGATTATTATTTGGGTTAGGTATCAGTTGTGTGGGTAAAAATGTAGGTCATGAAGGGTTTGTATTATGGAAATGATGAGGCTATTGTGTAATAAGGGGAACTTGAGGCACAAACCCTGGTAAAACATGCTGGGTATTAGCTGAATGCTAAGGATAAGGATGATTAGGTGTAGATACATGTGGTGACTAGGGGTAGGACTATCCCCTCCACCCCTATGGACAATACTAATTATGAGTAAAATGAGGAGGAGGAGGATACTGGGGTGGCCAATGCTTCCAACTTGAAGTGTTCCATTATTGAGGTGGTTGGTAGGGTTGGTAATAAGGTGGGGGTTGTGGTGACAAATTATGATATGGTGGTTGGTCCCTTAGTTTCCAAATATTCCTTCTAGATGTTTCACCAATGTCCTCACTTTTATATATGGCTTGTAACCTAGGAAACAATGGGAAATTGTCTGTTGGATGCTCCTCCGTACATATGTGACATACAGAGATATTGTTTAATGGGAATTCCCATTGGGGATGTTTAGTCCTACATCTTGGAAATAAAATGCTCATTGTTGCATGTTCTTCCTCTTGCCTTTTCTTAGCTTGCAACGCATCTAGTTGGGAACCCATTGCTCCTAAAATATCGGTTTTGAAGTTTTCCAATAGGTTTCCTAACTCTATCCTTCTGACTCCTCCAAAACTGGGAGTGCTTCCTTTTAGATTTCTATTGTAGGGTTCCTGGATATTTCTCCCAACTTTCCCCCTACTTCTAGAGTAATTTCTACACATCTTCCCAATTTGTGCAAAATGTTTGTGAGAGATATCACCAGATGCCATGAGATTAAGGTTTTCTACCAGGTCTTCTGAGATCCCTTTAAGGAAGAGGGTTCATATTGCATATTCTCAAAGGTCATTAAATTTAAAATTATGTAATGTATAAATAAACCTCTCGAGATAATCTTCCAAACTCTCATCTTCAAGTTGCTGTATCTTAAAAATATTGTTTTGAGATTCTCTTGGTTTGCAATAATCTTGGTATTTTCGCAAGAATGTGGTTTTCATATTTTCCCAAGTCCTGATACTATATTCTTCTAATCCCATGAACCATATTAAATCATAGTTTTTCAGTGTAGCAGGGAAACCTTTTAATTTGTGATCATCTTGTAGATAGTTCTAGATTCTACAGAGGATGTCAAACTCTAACAAAAATGTGTTCACGTCTTCATTACTTTTTCCATAGAAAGTAGGTGAGGAAAGAGAGATTTTATTAATATTTACATCATGTGCAGTGTCTAAAATAGGGAACCCGAAGGTAGCCTCAATTTGATTGTCTCCTTCTTCTTTGTCATTTATAACCTTGTCATGATCTTCATTCTCTCCCCATATCTCTATGTAGGTTTGATTCTTAAAGAGTGTGTACCTAGGAGGCTCCTTCCGAGGTGATAATTGGGCACACCAATGTTCTCTTTTAGGGGAGATATCACTCCGATCAACTGTGTTTTTATTAGGTTTTATAGGGATGGTAGGTACTACTATGGAGGTTTCAATCTGTGAAATAACTATATGTTTTGAGCTACCAAAGAGAGCTTCTACCTGAGCAGGATAAATGAAATTAATGAAGTTTGGATCCCCTACTAGTGAGAAATTTTTATGGTTAGATTTTTTCACTAGTGGGGGGTTCATGATTTCCAGTGGCTTACCCTCTTAAACTTCTTCAGAAATGGGGTCCTTAGGACCTCCCTCTAGGATTTCTTCACCTTCTATGGATTTTCCTATAAAGTATTTATTTTTCCAAGTATAAATACTTCCTATGTGTGTTCTCCGATACCTTCTGCTGAGTTAGTGGTTGGGGTATTTTGTCCCCTGTAAAGGTTAGTAGGAATTTTAACAAAGTTTTTGGAACTTGTTCTAACGTATCTACCCTTTGAATCTCTAGGAATGGTCATGAAAAGCTAAACTAAAAAGAAAACCTACAATAATACTATTACTACTAGATTTGGGGGGGGGGGCTGTTATAACAGATGCACAGGTTCTTACCTCTCGTCTTACATCTCCCATGACACCAGCTTATTGCTAAACTTCGTAAGGGAATTCTACTTATTCTACCTTACATAACAACTCCTCGACAGCGGCGCCAAAAATGTTGGGTGTTTTATTGTCTTAATTAATTCACCAAATATTTAATTATTGATTGAGGTTTGTAATCTTAGAGTTGACACAAAATATATGCGAATGTAGAATGGTTCCTAAGGTGTCATGGAAATATTTCAACAAAGAAAAGATTGAAATATCTTTCAAAATAAAAAATCGATTCAAACTCCAGAATTTCAGCTACTAAGGTAATTAGACTAGGACAAGACTACTATATTAGAGTAGTATCGAGCTATGCTACTCTACTCTATCAACCATCAACTATGTATTTATAAATAGTACTATTCTAAGAAGGTAAACTACTATTTTACAATGTACTCTATTAATTAATTTTTCTTCTTCTTAATCTGTGAATTAGAAAGGCTAAAACAAATTCAGAACTTTTATTGTATGAACACAAAAGACTGCATTATTTGAGACAATATTAAAATTACTTAGTTTATCTAACAAATCCAATAACTAAACTATACATGCGATTTGACAAATATACAGTGATTAAGCCAACTTATCTAGTTCCATTCTCCTTGAGTATTATGAGGATATGCATTCATTATGATCAGAACTAGAGAAGGAGATGTATCAAAATGACTTTCAAAAGAAATAAATAAACCAATTGGAATTAGGTCTAATTTAAAATCTACAAATAAATGTAAACTAAGGAGTATCCAATTACAAGTAATAGTAAACATGTTTTATTTATTCCATAAGCAAATGACTCTAAAAAGATGTTATTAACAACCAATCTATTAATTAAGAAACGAGATTATTTTAATGGACCGCTTGGAATTAAGGGTATACTATTCTCACATGAAACAACTATAAATGGGAAACAAGTAGAAAACTTAATATAATAAAGTATAAAACTTAATAAAGATATTCTGTTTCCTAAATCTAAATCTATTTTCTGGAAATATTCAGTAACTATAAAATAAGGAAGAGAAATCTTATGCTAGAGAATTTAAAAACTAATATTCCTTTTAAACAATAGAATTTGTAACTTAAACCTTGAATTCAATCAAATAAGATTGAAGCAAATCAACTAAGGCTACAATTGACAAATCCTACAACATAAGCAAGACGAAGAAATCAGAGACAGAGGATATACAATCCAAAAAAAACCTAAGATAAAAGTGACACAAGTTTAAAGTAATTATAGGACTCAATAGATATTTTATATTATTTAAAGTAATGTCCTAACTATGCGGATATAGCTATTGTTCAATTGCAGAAAGTAATATGTTTTCAGAAATAAGAAGACCGCACTTAAAACAAACATAAAAGAAAACATAAAATACTAGAGGATGAATGAAGGTCTAGATGACAGTTTGGACGGACCGTTTGAATGACAGTCTGAATGGGAAAAAACAATACAAATTACAAATAATATAACCAAAATGATCTTAATATCAGCTGATTTATGCATATGAGATTGAAAGGTAAAGGAAAGAGTGACTAAGCTGATTTTAAGAATTAAAACAACAGAAGAACATGAGTAACTTACACTAATTAAAAGAGAGCTTATTTCCTATTATTTAACAATTTGAATGAAAAATAACTGAAACTAATCTACAGCTAAACAAGAATTGACAGAAGTGAATCTAGCTATGAGATGAGCCTAAGATATTAGATTAATCAAATTCTATCTAAAAATTATAAAACTAAGAAAAAATGCTGAAAAGAAAACTAGAAACAACTATTGCGCAGCCGGCCACTTGCGATTGTGGAAATTGAACCCAAGTGATAGAACAATTGCACTCACAAAATTGCTAATCAAACATGCAAATTTACACACAAAGGAGACTGAAATTGGAGCATAACACTAATCTATATTGAATAAGTGTACAATAGTGAACCTTATGAAGTCATAGGCTGCTGAAATATATAATTACATGAGATATTTGAATGCATAAGGATTCCATTCGAAATAGTAAAAAAGTAGGCTTACTAAATCTAGTCAAATCCCCCATAGGTGCATAAAGCAGTTTCCAAATCTACCTAGAGGCTCACGAATTGTCAAAGTAAAGTACGCAAGCTAATAATTGATGTAAATACAACTCATACATTATTTTATTAGGAGAAAATAATGGAGGATGATGAGGGCAAAAAACAAGTCAAATACACCTAGTCTTGCTTTCCCTTTTTCCATAAATCTCAATAAAGTAGGAAACTTAGCAGAAAAAGCAGATATGCGCTAGGGAGGATTTGGAATAAAGTAGATATGCTAAATATGTATTCTATGAGGTTTCCCAACTGCTCCATGACTCATTTTTATCAATTTTGACTTCTAGGACATGTGGAAGACAACTTGCATAGAGTGGAATATTGGAAACTTGGCAAATAAGACAAAAATGGATTAATTAATGTCTAAGGTAGCTAACTATGGGTTGATTATTATAAAACCCCACCTTAAGCCTAAATTTATGAGTAAATATCATAAAACTATAGGGCCTAGAAAAAATTCTTAGTCACCATTTACATACTGCATGTCCATTTAGCCAAGGAAAGAGGCAAAAACCCAGTGGGAAAATCCTCCCTTAAACATGGACAGTAAAACAAAATTTGAAAATATTGTCATCAATCATGATTCATAGCATGATCAGAAATCCCCAGCATTGATTTGAGATTGTGGAATTTCTTCTCACAAAAAACTTTGGTGAAGATGTCTGCTACTTGTTCTAAAGATGCACAGAAGAGTAGCTGAATGGTGCCATCATGCACAAGCTGTCTGATGTAGTGCATGTGGATCTCAATGTGTTTGGTTCTCTGTCTCTGAACTAGATCATTGTATATTCAAATGGTACTTTGATTATCACAATAGATAATAGTTGAAAACTCTGATTTGAAGCCACACTCACCAAGTATCCCCTGCAACCATAAACATTGAGTTGTTGCATTTACAACTCCTCTGTACTCTACATATGTAGATGAGAGTGCTATGGTACTCTGTTTCTTGCTTGACTAGCCGATTGGTACTTCAGCAAGCATGAACACATATCCTGATGTTGACTTTTGATCTATTTTGTCACCTTCCCTATCACTGTCAGTAAACCCAATCAAATCAAGATGAGATTTAGCTTTGTAGAAGATCCCATGAGTTCTTGTTCCCTGAACAAAGTTAAGGATCCTTTTGGATGCTCTCCAATGCATTTCATGAGGCTGATCCATGTATATTGAGGCCACACTTACTTCTTAATAAATATCAGGTCGAGTGTGTGTAAGATACAACAAACTCCCAATCAATTTCCTATACATTGTAATATTTACTATAGGAGAAGAACTTGCTTCTTCAAGCTTAACTCCTAAAAGGAAGGGAGTCTTGCTTGGCTTGCAATATTTCATGTTGAACTTGTTCAGAAAATCTAAAGCATAATTGGACTGATGTACCTTTATTCCATGTTTGTATTGAGCAATTTAGAGACCCAAGAATTGGCTCAACAACCCCAAATCAGTCATAGAAAATGCATGGTTCATTGCATCCTTCAAGGAGGCAATTTATTTCTTTGAAGTTCCTGTAATAAAGAAGGTCATCCACATACAAGACAATAATCATCAAATAACCATGAATCAACTTCAAATAAACATTAGGATCAGACTTGCATCAAACAAAACTCAATGACAGTAGAAAGCCATCAACCTTGGCATACCAAGCCCTAGGGGCTTGCTTGAGCCCATACAATGATTTATTTAACCTGCACACAAAATATGGATTAGACACAACCCATTGAGGCTTCTGCATGTAAATATATTCAGTAATATCTTCATTCAGGAAAGCACACTTCACATCCATGTGATGTACCTCCCACTGCTTCGAAGCTGCAATGGCTAAGGCTAGCCTGATGGAGTCCATCTTTTCCATTGGTGCAAAGGTCTCATTGTATTCAATACCATGTACCTATGAGTATCCCTTGGCTACCAATATTTCCTTATATTTCAAAGGTGAACCATCAGCAGCAAACTTAGTTTTGAAAACCCACTTACATTGAACTAGCTTCCTCCTTGAGGGAAGATCAACCAGTTCCTAAGTGTTGTTCTTCTGGAGTGAGATGAATTCTTCTTTCATGGCTGTTTTCCATATTGGATCATGTGCTACATATTCATATGTTGGCGGGTCTGATTCAACCATCATATAGCACTTCTCTGCAAACAAAGGGTCTTTCATACACAGGGCACTCTCAATGAATGATATTTGCTACCCATTTTGGTCTTGTAGGACTGTCAAGATCTACAATTAAATCATAATTATCAGACATATCAGAATCAGCAAACTCATTTTTCTCTTCACTTACATTCAATGGTTCTGGTGGTGAAGAAGACTCTCCAAATTCAACTACTGCTAAAGGCTCTTCTTGGAACTGAACACTCCTTTCAATGAAGGATTTGTTTGTTCTCAAATTGATTAGCTTGTACCCTTTTGAATCTTCAGAGTACCCAAAAAATAGACACTCTTGGATTTGGGGCTGCAAATCCTTCCTCTTTTCTATTGGAATTCTAGCCCAAGCCTTTGAGCCCAAAATCCTGAAATGGGTCACATCTGGCTTGTGCCCACTCCAAGATTCGAAAGGAGTCATACCATCAAGCTATTTACGAGGCACCCTATTCTAGATATAGGATGCAAACTTTATATCCTTGGACCAAAAATTTGGTGGCAAAGTCTTAGCCTCCATCATACATGTTTCCATCTCCTTCAGTGACCTGTTCTTTCTTTCAGCAACACCATTTTGCTGTGGTGTGTAAGGGATTGAATGCTGCATCTGAATACTTGCATATTCACAATATTGAATGAAATCAGACTTGACATACTCACCACCATTTTTAGATCTGAGGATCTTGAGTCTCCTCCCAGACTGGTTTTCAACCAAAGCCTTAAAGACTTTGAAGAGGCCAAAAACTTTAGACTTATGCTTTAGGAAGTAAACCCAACAATACCTAGAAAAGTCATCTATGAATTTCAATGCATATTTGGCTTGACTCATTGACATATGAGGAAATGGACCATAAACATCACTATGGATGAACTCAAGAGGTGTAGAGGTTCTCTCATGACTAGCTCTCTCAAATTTATGCTCTAGGTGTTTTCCTAGGATACAACCTTGACAAACTCCCTTGGAAAATTTAATCTTTGGTAAACCTATGACCATTTCATTTTCACTTAGATTAGAAAGATACTTATAGTTAATATGGCCAAATATTTCATGCCAAATATTTCTTTCCTCATTAGCATGAATCAAAAGAGCAAAGGGTTTTGAGTAGGGCAAAGAATGTGAAAACATTTATACCTTCGAAGTGTGATCTACAACTCCTTTTGCAATGACTTTACCATTCTATATCTCTGTGATATCAACATCATTAGGGGAGAATATGACCTTCTTTGGATACCCTATGTGGGTCATCTGATACACTGACAAGAGGTTAGAGGAAATCCCTAGAACATACAATACATTACTAAACTTACCATGGTCAAGATCAATCCTTCCTTTTCCCAAACTTTCAGTGAGAGAGTCATCTCCCAGCATTATTGGTGGACCATTTGACATGTCAAGAGAGGAGAATGCATCCTTGGTCGAAACCATATGTCTTGAATCTATAGATTGTATGATGAAGCTAGGTGAGCTTGATGTGCTAGCAACCAATGCATGTACTCTCTCTCTGTCCTCTGAATTTGATCCTCCTTCCCTCTTCTTTGAGCAATCAAGAAGGGATATTTTATTCTTCTCTAGGAGTTGGGTCAACATGTCAATTTGCTTCCTCATGCAAAATATTTCAGGATGATAGCCCTTATTGCAGTATGCACACTTGTTCATTTCTCCTTTGTTCTTCTTCTTCTGGAATTTCTTCTTGGAGCCTTGGGGCTCCTATTGAGACTTGTTCTTGTCTCTCTTTTTCTTAGGTGGTTTCTTAGCTTTCTTATTTCTTTTTGAATCCACCCTTGAATCTCCAGCAACCAAATCTTGGTCTTCAGAAGGTTTGATGGTGCCCATCATCACCAGTTTATCTTGTTCTTGTGTGAGTGATTCCATGAACTCTGCAAGCTTAGGCATATTCTAGGCTCGAGCTGTCAAATTGGTGGCATGAAAGGTAAAAAAAACAATGAATAGTCAGGGACAAGCTTTGAGAGTATGGAAAAAACTAGTTGCTCCTCCTTCTTTTCAATTCCACAATGTTTTAGCTGCAAAACAAGGGATTTAAACTTGGAAAAATAGAGTTACAGGGTTTCGAAGCTGCTGGGACTCAAAGAGATCAATTCATTCTCAATTTGATGTCCTCTCATCTCATATATATTATGAGAAAGCTCTACAATATTCTCCCACACTTCATTAGGTGATGTCAATCCATCAATATGGAAAAGGAGGTCTCTGTATATGCTCAGACACAGAAGGCCATAGGCCTCATCCCTCTTGTTGTGCCATTTATTATTCTCTGCAGTTGCATTGGGCTCTACCCCAGTTTCCATAGTCACCCTGTAGATACCTTTCTCTCTCAATAGTATCTCCATCTATGATTTCCATTCAAATAAATTAAATGGATTCAAGATGATCTTCTGAGATTGATCGATAGCTCAAAAATTGTCCCTTCAGTCAGCAGAATAGCTCCCAGTTAAGATGTCTAACCTGCAATAGCAATATGGAAGGAGAGAAATCAATCTACAAATTCTCTAATACCATGTGGAAATTTAACCCAAGTGATAGAACAATTGCACTCACAAAATTGCTAATCAAACATGCAAATTTACACACAAAGGAGACTAAAATTGGAGCATAACACTAATCTGTATTGAATAAGTGTACAATATCCAACCTTATGAATTCATATACTGCTTCAATATATAATTACATGAGATATTCAAATGCATAAGGATTCCATTCGAAATAGTCAAAAAGTAGGCTTACCAAATCTAGTCAAATCCCCCATAGGTGCATAAAGCAGTTTCCAAATCTACCTAGAGGCTCATGAATTGGAAAAGTCAAGTAGGAAAGCTAATAAGTGATGGAAATACAAATCATACATTCTTTTATTAGGAGAAAATATTGGAGGATGATGAGGGAAAAAAACAAGTCAAGTACACCTAGTCTTACTTTCCCTTTTGCCATAAATCTCAATAAAGGAGGAAACTTAGTAGAAAAAGCATATATGCACTAGGGAGGATCTGGAATAAAGAAGATGTGCTAAATATGGATTCCAGGAGGTTTCCAAAGTGCTCCATGACTCAGTTTTAGCAATTTTGAATTCTAGGACATGTGGAAGACAACTTGCATAGAGTGGAATATTAGAAACTAGGAAAATAAGACAAAAATGGATTAATTAATGTCTAAGGTAGCTAACTATGGGTTTATTATAATAACAACAATTCTGGGAATGAAAAATATTTTAACAGCATAGTATAAATTATATAACTTATAATAAACACATATTATAAAAGACAATGAAATAAACAGTATCAATTTACAATCGAACTAAACTACATATAGAGACTGGAAATATAAATTACTTAGTTGCAAGAAAGGAAATAATGAAAACACACAGAAATGGGAGACCACTGGTTGTTGAGGGGCCCTCTCATCAATTAGGGTTGTGCTTCAATTAATCAACCACTCACAACAGTAGAGACATGTATGCACAGATGAAAATAGAGCTTTATATTGAAATCAAAACATAGTTTACAAAGCTTCTTTTATAATGAATGATCAACCAAATAACTAGCTCAAGTCTCTCTTGGAGATGTCTTTATATAGGTTTTACATAGGTGAGCAAGTCGACCCTTTTAGTGGTCGACCACTCCAAAAATAGTCAACCTTAACTACTAATTAAACAACTATCTGACATTTGGAAACAATGTGCAACCACCTTACTGATCCTTCACGTGTCATTTCTCCTCGCGCGGGCTATGGTCGTATGGGTCTTTGTCGATGTGGACATGAATTGTGGTGTCACATGGAGAGGGCAGGACAGTGGGCCTTCTAGAGCAAGGGCCATCATAGCAGCAGAACATGTGGACAACAGAGCAACTAAAAAATGTTTTGTGCTTTAATCATTTGAGAATATTCCAACTAACAGTGCGTGGATCAATCGGAGGGATGGATGGCGAGCTAGATGTGATCTACGCTTGTTTAGTGTGAGTGCATGTCCACATGGAGGATGTTTTGAAAACCATAATATGCAAAACAAATCCATGTATTACACATGTTTCCAAATATCATATAATTTCTTAATAAAATCATGAAATAATGGAAATAAACCAAGGCTTGCATAAATTCCAAATGTGTTCGTACCTAGTGCTAAATGATAAGCTGAATGACAAAAAATATGTCAAAAATATGACAAAATAGATTCCAAAAGAGTAAATTAACAATCGATAATAGTGACAAAACTGGGATCAACAATATATGCAATACAACTCATAAATATTGGGTGAGGGTGATGATATCTTGAGGTCTTGTGTAGTGATGCAAGTCACAACTCACCAAGTAGTGTATCTGGAAGGGAAAGTTGATATGGTGAAAAGTGTAGTTGTGGTTTTATCACAATGCTGAGAAGGGAACAACTATATGTTTTGGTTCAAATATTTTTGGGAATTTATAGGTTGTGAGACCTATTCCATTGTGACCAAAACATCATTTCCAGTAACGAACACTTTTTTTTTCATTGAAAAGGGTTTCTGTTTGATTGAGATACAATTATTTTTATGTGGGATTTTTCCTGGTGTTGAGATGAGCGCACCATACCTTTTGGTTTGAGAATACCTCTCCTATGGATCTATGGGCTCATATCGGGGGTGAATTTCATGTTGAAATATGCATGAATATGACAGGTTTATGGCTAGATGGAATGTTTTCCTATTGAAGCTAGTTTATTTTCATTAAGATGAGTATTTTGTTATATGTTTATTTACTGCAATTTCTAATATGCGTGTGTGTGTGTGTGTGTGTGTGAATATGATTTTGGTGTCATTTACATGACCCTAGGTTTCATCCATGAGATATGATCTATTTATCATTTATATGGATGTATATTGCAGTATTCATGTCAAGTTTTGTTTAGGTTAATATGGTTCTAGGTGGAAATCACAAGATCTGATTTTTAACATTGTTAATACGGTTGATTATGGAAGCCTCTAGATTTTTTATTTGCATTATTTAAGGTGGTTTGAATATATTATTATGTTAAAGTTTAAATGGTTGTAATATATATTATATTTCATTTTTGAAATCATGTTAATGGATTTATCAAATATGGTTTCATATCACTCCTGCAATTACCTTGCTTAGCATGTGTATTGGGGAATGATATGCTTTTGTATTTGTGCATTTATTTTTAAAAGGTTCAATGTTTATTTTAGTGGACCTTTGGAATGTTGGCCTATCCTTGTTTACACTTATTCTTCCATGCATTACCTTGATTTATCCTTCCCCTTGATTTTGCAAGTTTCCTTGGTCTTAGATTTGGGGTTGGGGATATCACAACCTACAAGCAGTAATGAGGATAACTACATCGATGATCAAGATATGTCGAACATGTATAAAAATTGTTATCTCCATCATTTTCGCTAAAGTAAAATAACATCAAATAACAAAGGGGTATCCTACATTAATTGTTGAGATGCATCGTGCACCTTTATAACTTTTCATATGGGTCATTCTTTTTAAAGTACAAGCGCATAAAACAACAAAGGGAAATATTGTGTGAATGGATGAGATGCAGCATGCACCTTTATATTTTTTGATCCCAGTTGTTCTCAATAAAGTACAAGGGAATGAAATAACAAGAGGAAATTCCATGTGAATGGATGATATGTTTTAATAAATTTTATAACATTTGATCCCACTCATTCATGGTAAAGTACAAGCATATGAAATAGAAATTTGTGCATCCACACCAATGGTTAATATTTAATCCTTCAAACTCACACTAATTTATCAATGTAATTCATGCTAAGGTATAAACTCATTGATTAGATGGAATGGTTAAAGATTCAATGGAAAGTATGAGACTCTACCAAATATTCCACTATTGCAAATATATTTCAATCCTCCTTTGTCAAATCCTAAGACCAAATAAAGGTGGAACCTACCTCATAAGTAGTAATAACCAATAACGAAAGAAGACATGTCCTACCATCTTTGCCAAAATTATGGTGCCACTCTATGATCACCATAAATGTTGTGTGAATTTCAAGATATGCGTATTAAATGAAGATCATTCACTCCCATTGACACCATGAACCATTTGTTTTCCATTTTTTTTTATTTACCAATTCTCTTATTGATTGTGAACTTCCTCCAGAGCATGTTTACTAGAAAATCTACTTACTTTAGTACCTGTTAACCATGGATAATTATTATTAATTCCACATCTAAGAACATTTTTATTACCAGGTAAGTTATCAGAACCTCCTCTTTGTTTGTATTAATTCATACTGAAAATTTCTCTTCTACTCTATCCTTAGTAGAGTCTTCCCTATTTTTAGGCCTTAAAATCCATCAACCATGACTCGAAAATGAAAATCCACCTCAGAAAAATCCTCATCCTTTTCCATGTTGACCCTTTATGATACCAGGGAAATCTCCTCATCCCAATGTCCTTATTTTGTCAATGAATTGTCACAAATCACCACCCCTAGAATGACAAAGGTCTCTCCTAAGAAGATCATAGGATTTGGTTATAAAATTTTATTTCTTCCCAATATAGAAGCAACCTATGGGCATATGGATTACCCAAACATATTTTACAATATACCTCACATTACATAAATTTGTGAAACTCTACATGAGTAATTATAAGCCCTCTATCATCACCATTGAGGATGGTTAGTTTGTCTTATTTAATATTAATTCCCTCCATTTAACTCAAATGTTGGGAACCTCTCTAATAACAAGCATTCTATCACATGAGGTGCATACGTGTATATATAAGAAAATGAACTAGACATAATGAGACAAGGTATTCTATGGACATAAGTACAATCATTCTAAAGAAGAGCCCCCCCCCCACACCATGGAAGCTAAAGAATTTCCCACTATGGACCAAAATTATTTTTTGTCTTCACACTAAACATAGGTTAAGAGTCAGATAAGGACATTAAGGAGGGGTTGGTAGCTCTAGTTTATCATTGTATATTTCATGGGGTATTTAGGTACATGGAATATATTTCTACTCAAATGAGATCTCAATTAACCAATTTCTCAGCAACATTGTTATTCAAATACCAATCAAATCTAGTGTACATACTCATATATCACCAAGATCATCATTTTGAAGTTTTAAATCTACATAATACTAAGAATGGTATCCCCAGTAAGGTATGTGATTGCATACCTTACGTGAATAAAGGGGAACTAGGGGCCACATGGTTCAAATATGTATATTAATTCATGTATGTGGAATATTCAGTTATTTTTGGGATGAACCAGAAAGGATTCCCATTAAAATTTGATCCTATCTCGAATTGGGAAAAGTGATGAATTAGGGGGACTATCTAGTACCTTGGGCCTGATTAAATTGTCATTGGAATATATGGTATTGAAGTAGTACCTCATGGGTTACCCATATTTCTAACTCCTAGATTGTTTATTATAGAGGATGTGAGACAAATGGTGGAGGTGGATGACCATTTTTTTAAATCATGGAAGAAGGGAAGAATAGTTTTTCCTATATCCATCGGAGGATATGTTTTTAAATTATAAGAGATGTATTAAGGAATATATGGATATTATTAAAGGATTGTTCCTACCTTTATACCAACCCTAAGAATATGATCCCTTTTTCATGATCGGGTAATAGAGATAACATAAATTACCCAACCCTCAATACCATGAATCTAGGATAGACACTGAAAATAGGGAAAATATGGAATCTTATGAAGAAGTTGAGTGGATCATTAAAGGATGATTTGATCCCATTATGGTACTCGACCAGTATTTCCTTGCTCCTACAAAAGTACTTGAATTCCCAGTGTACCTACACAATTTATATTCCAAAGGGTGCAATGGTAACCAAATAAAATATGTGCTTCAATGCCCCTACCCAAGAGATATATAATGATTTAATTAAAGAAAAAATTATAAGGAACAAGAGCATGTCCTGGTGGAGAATGGGGAATTAACTTGGCAAGAAAGACATCCCATACCTTGGTTTTCCTCAAGATGTTGAATTTTCTAAGTTGTATGATGAGTTTCGTGATGAAGAAGTAGAACTCAAAATGTCATCAAGAATTCTCAATCAGTGAAAACACTACTTGGTACTCTGCAATGTAAGTCACAACTACAAAAAAAAAGACACAGCATCATATCCTTTCCTTGAATAATCAAATAAACCAACATGAAAGACAATGTACCTCAACCTTAGACCTGCTTGTCTTGTTTCCAAAATTCCCTGCAATGGTTCAATACCTATGAAATAGATCACAAGACAAACAAAAGGGATGAGAGAATCATGATAAATTGACTATTCATATTGGTGATCAAGGAATCCAATAATACCTAATTACAATCAATACAATTAAATATAGGAAAGGGAAATGTCTTTGTATTAATATATGGATGAGAAACAAGTACAACAAAAAATCCTTGATGTTGATGGCTTCAATATCAACAAGAATGTCTACAATCTCCTATGACTATCAAGACCTATCCAACCATAAGCTAACTCTACTTTTCCTCTGATTCAAACTTCAAACTAGCAGCATACGGGTGCTTTTTCTGGCCTCCTCCACTCTCCTCATGAAGGCTTCATTTATAGGCCTAGAACTGAAGAGATGACTTGGAAAAATGATAGAATGAGATCCCTATAGGTGAGGAAGGAAAATGACACCTCTCCCAAGCATATAGGAACTAACTCCATGGAGGCTTCTGTATGGAAGCTTCCAAAATCTTCTTTTTTCTCATTTTATCATGACCGGTGCTCCTAGAAAAACTGACAAAGGCCCTGATATATGATTTTTTCCAACGGAAGGAGAAAATGATGTGTATGGGTCAACTAAGACAGGCGTCACTGATGCTCTATGTAAAAAACATGAAGGCACCGTCCTTTCTAGGTCTAGGAAAAAGGTGACCAAGGTGACTTAAGACAGGCTTTCTGGTAGGTTGAAAGGCAATGTGAAATTATCATGAAGGCTAATATGCAATGTGATATTTCTAGGTGCAACAAAATGCCCCCCAAAGTATGAAGCTAGAAGGAAGTGATAGGTGAAATAGTTTGCAAATTTTTTCATCTAATACAGAGGAAAGGAGAGATAAACTCATATAGGACTAGTAACTGACCTTATCCAAACCAATCATAGTTGTGGACCAATACACTACAGATCTATGATGATGACCACATCATGGCTACCAATAATACACTGCACATTCATGAATAACTGATATGAGAGGTAACACATAGCTATGAAACATACAAAGTATATCCATGTCTCTTAACCTCAAATACAGAACACAACCACCAAACATACAATGTGGATCCTTGTCATGACTCTAAATGAGCTCCAAACGCAACCTGAGCATAGGAAATGATGATGGGAAATCCTAACCACTCAGGGTCTTCATTTCAATCCCAAAACAATATGAATCTAACCATGTGATTACAATGTATTAACGTCGAACATGGTAGAAACCACTTGATTACTAGTCAATGATGTCAACTCTTAACAAGTGTGAGGGAAATCAGCATTGATGTTAATGATTCCCAAGGTATATAAGTACATTCTCTCAAGTGTGAATAAATTGTTTTGAATTCGAACACTTGATAGAAAACGAGAAAACCTACTGCTGAAAACAAGAAAACCTACCATTGAGGCATGCAGGCTTCAAAGTACTTTCTAGGTTTCTAGGTCTAATTCCTGGAAAATGATTTGAATTTGACAGGAATATACTTATCACAGTAGGAACATGATGATTCCCACATCAGTGAAATGAAACTAGGAAAAAAAGTTGATTTGAATTAATGGGACTGACTCGGACATGACTGACTCTTAAGGACAAGTGAAGTTACTGACGAGATATTTTTCTGGGAGAGACATCCTTTGAACAATTTTGACAGCACAAAACATGACTTAGAAACATTGAATCAAACAAGAATAGAACCAGGTGTAATGCAAGGAATATGACAAAGTATTCTTTGAATTGACTCAAAGGAGTCAGGTGACTCACAAAAGTGGATGGACTCAAAGATAAGCTGAAAACCCGATTGTTCAGATATGAAAATGCAGACAGGTGCCATGTTCAAAGGTGGACTATAGAGTACTTCCATATAAACAAATGAAAACCATTCCCCTTTCCTTTAATTTCCCCACCTCGAAAGGAGAGTGCCTCTTTTTGTTTTTACAAGTCCAAAGAGGGTATCAAACACTTGTTAAATCTCATCAAATGACGAGTCCATTCTCATATTTTTCACGAACCTGAGAAAGGAGGGGTTCGTTCCCAAATAGGATATTTCATCATTTTGTTTTACATTTTTTATGAAAGAAAACTCATTTTTCATTTCATGTTTAGAGAGTCTAAAATGACTAAGAAGACTCTGAAAGTTCCTTTTCGTAAATAAGGCCAGTCGATCTAAAAAAGAGATAACCTACCCCCGACTAGTAGACCATTCTGATTCTTTTACAAGCGCGAACGTAACAAGTTCACTTGGCAATATTTTTGTGTTTTGAGGAGACTGAAAAGAGCTTAAATATAACTCCTGAACTAGGTTCCTTTTACATAATCCACTTTTAATGAGTTTGAAAAGCGAAAAAGTAGACTCGACACCTTTCTACTGGAATTTTTAATGAGCAGGTAAAAAGTGTAAAATGACGCTCAATAATTTTTTAGTTTTTCTCTAAGCTCAAAAAAAACAAAAATACCTTATATCGTAACCATAACCCAATATTTACCTGAAAAAACTCAAAAAACACCATTAAAATCCATTTTTCCAAAACTATAGAAAGTAAAAAATAAAAACCCACTTTTACCAAAATAATTTAGATTTCAAAATTAAATAAATTATAATGCATTTTTTAAAACTCCAAATATTCTATAAATAGAAAGGGTAGGTAATATATTTTTAACATTGCTATGTTTTGGTAGTTGGATTTGATAGCAAGAGTTTCCTCCAGTGATTTTGCAAGGGTTCTTTACTCCATTGTTTCTTCATTCTCCTTAGAAGAGGTAAGCCTTTGATTCTTTCCCCTTCTATGCTCAACAAATATCATTTAACTTGTTTTCCATTGTTTAAATCCATGTTCCTAAAATGTTTTTTTATAGTTTAAAAGAAAGGTAGAAGATATATTTATCATTTGAAATGGTAGGGTAGGGAATTAACCATCCCAATATAGGTTTTTGACCATGGCAGAAGGTAAACTTGTCTACCCCGTAGGATTTTTTGGCCATCGGGCAGAGCTCCCAATGGAACTATGTCAAGCTGGGATAGAGGCACCGTAGGCACTCTATCCATAGAAAATAGGAACTTGGTGGTCTGCAAGCCATAGGAAGCAGTGTCACGATGCTCTGTGGAAAAATGGGAGCAGCGCTGCTACAGGGAAAATGAAAAAAGAAAAAACCCTAATCCACCAAAAATAATTTTTTCATGCTTTCTTCTTGCTTCATAATTTGTCATTTCATTTGTTTTTCTTCCTTTTAGCCATGATATGTTTTCTAATTACAAAATTTAAGTGTTACACGTACATCATGGTTATTTGGAAGTAAAGGGAACATGAAGTTCCAGACAACCAGGATGCTAATGATCTAGCTACTATTGAGGCTCTACGAAACTGCGAGCTTCTAAATTATTTCTGGGTACCTTGCATGAAAGCACATATCCAATTGCTAGAGTATATCATAGATATGTGGGATCCCAACCAGGAGCATTTTGTGGTGGGATTCCATATCCTACCTATAGAGGTTGAGGATATCTATTTTCTGATTGGTATGTCTATGAGGGGAAACCCAGTAGTACTATCTAGAGCACGAGGAGGGGAAGGGTGGTTGGATGATATTATTGATCAACATTGTTCACTAGGTAGATAGTCTCAATCTGGGAAGCTACAGATCAAGTATTTAGTAGATCTTCCCTTGAGGACAGTGGTGTATACTATCGGCAAGGTGGCATGTACTAGGGCTTCCCACCTTACCAGTATATCACATATACTATATTCTTTGTAGTGCATGGATCCCACTGTATTCAAATGGTGTGAATGCATGTTGGTGTGTTTGAAGAGCTAATTAAACAAGTGCAAAAGAGGAACGATGAAGCAATTTGGCTATGGATCCATGGTAGTGTCATTTATCTTACAGCGGGTATCTGACATTAGACCACAGGTGACCATTACCAGACTTGATCCTAAGGATCTGAGGATTCTTGCATGGGTTATAGCCATGCCTCGACTTGGAGGTGGAGGGCCCAAAGTTAGCTATGGATCTAGCTTCTTTCGCTGGTTGAGAAACCAGTTACTTATGGTGGAGGATTATGCCTATGAAGGGGAAAACTTCCGTGATGACCCGGAGTTGGCTCTACTTGAAGGAGAAGTATGGGATGACCAAGGTAAGAAAAGACATTATCCACTTGTGTTTTTAATTTTTGTATTTTATTTCATTTTTATTTTGTAGTACTGAGATAAAAAGTGTTCTTGGGCAGACATTGGATCTGTTTGTCCAGCAAGGATGTTTCCTATTGCTAGGTGAGTAGGTACCAGGGATATGATGCTATATCACTCTGAAGCTAATGAATAGCTCATATATCTCAAGGAGAACCTACATCACTTGAATGTGGGCATCCATGACATGACTACTGATGAGGTACCTAGTCATTATCAGTGCCATACTACAGGTGTCTCTGGACAGTCCTCTAGTCTACTCCGCAGAGTGGCCCAAGCCATTGCATCCTACCATGAGCATCGCAAGGATTAGTATGCCTTGATTTTCACTCTTTTTATATGTATTACTAAAAGCTTTGAAGCTTCATATTTTTCTCTATGTATATGTATTCTCAACTTTTTATGGTCCTGAACGGGCATTGAAGGATAGAGATGCTTCATCCCAAATTTTGTATCTCGATGCTACAGATTTTTATATATGACAAAATTTTATATTTACAATTGTGTGTGCGACAAATGTGATGTGTGAAATGATCATCTACTTATGAATTTACATGTGTTGTTTATGTTTCAAATGGACTTTTTTAAATATGAGCAATATGCCAGTCTAAGACATAGTTAGCTAGGGAATCTGCCACAGCATTTAAATGTCTCGGAATGTGTTGATATGTAACCTACTCAAAATACCTCTCTAACAACCTAAATATTCTGAAAGTATGAAGAAGCATGGGATTTCGGATGGTGTAGACTCAATTAAGTTGTTGGACAACTAGTTCAGCCTGTCTAGGTAAACCCTAATTTCCCTTACATCATTAGCTAGGGATTCCATCAACAATATGATCACAGCTTGATATTCTGCCAGATTGTTGGTGGAGGGACCTAAAAGAATACTCCCTGAACTCACCAGCTCACTTGTAGGAGAGTACAGTACCCAAGCTATTGATGCAAGGTTAAGTGTATATCGATGAGCACCATCAGCAAAACCAATGAAGGAAGTCATCTGTCCATCAGACAAAAGACATGCATAAGTAGGGTTTTATGAAAAAACACATTTTGAATCACACAAAATACACACTTCTCAAAGCTAAGACACACAACAAAATATAAACAATATTTACAAAGACCCTATGCTAGATGACCTAAGCATAGTATATTTTGAGGTAGAGCCCATTTTGGGGCTCTCCCAAAGGTATCCCATCATAATCAACCAATTCATATGTCCCTTTCTCTAGAATGTGACTGACAATATAGGGCCCATGCCACATAGACTCAAATTTTCCTACACCCAGCTTGTCATGCTTTTGGTCATAGGACAAGACCAGATCTCCTTCATTGACGGAACGGGGTTGGACAGTCCTGTCATATTGAACTTTCATTCTTCATTTATGTGCCTCATTAGCTAAGGAAACATCGCGTTGAGTTTCATCAATTTTGTTTGGATACAAGAATATTTCTTTGTTTATAGTGGTGTTGGGTAATAGTTCCACAACAATATTTAATGAAGGGATCTCACACTCTCTCGGGAGAGTAGCTTCTAGCCCGTATACTAATTGGAAAGGTGTAAAAATGGTGGAAGTTTTGATAGTAGTCCTATAGGCCCATAGTGTAGAGAAAAGATGCAAATGCTAATTTGACTTGGCTTTCCCTACCATTCACTAAAGCATTGTTTTTAATACTTTGTCTATAGCCTCAACCTAGCCATTGGCATGAGGATAGTATGGTGTAGAGTTATCTTGATGAAACCCTAATTTTACACTGAGCTTGTCCATCATTTTCTTTTGAAAATGTGATCCATGATCAGTCACGATAGCCCTAGGAATCTTGAATCTCGCAATGATATGGTTGAATAAGAATAGTGTAGCAGTCTTATCATCTTCGGCATATGTGGGCATTGTCTCAACCCATTTTTTAGAATAGTCCACAACCACAATAATGTAGCCATGCCCCCCAGCTGAGGTAGGTCTATAGTGCACAAAGTCTATGCCGCATTTTACAAAGGGGCCAACTACTACAATAGGATGGAGCAAAGATAGATGTGTGCGTTTCTTGGAAATCAAAATTTTACATGGTGGGAGTTTCTTGACTCTTCCATTGCAATATTTGAAAATAGAAGGCCATAAATACCCATCATGTAATATTTTCTAGGCAGTAGCCAACCCAGATAGATGACTACCATAATCTCCAGCGTGGAAATAATTTAAAACGATCTCAGTCTCCTCATGTGTAAGGCAACGTCGTAATATGGAGTGAACACCATGGCGATATAGGGTATCATTCAAGATAAGATAACTTTTGTTCTAGTGGTGAACGTGATGATTTTCATCTCAAGAAGAGGTGGGTTGGTATCGTAAGGTATGGAGATACAAAATGATATCTACATACCATGGATCAGTCGTACTAATGAGAAACAATGATTCATTAGGAAATGAATCAAAGGGCTCTGTAGTCTTAGTATTACGGGGAAGGTCACATATAAGCTCTACAAAAATGAAATACTTCTTAGAAGTGCTTTTAGCGAATTCTAACTCAAATTCCTGGAGAATCACAATCCAACATGAGTATTTTCCCCCAAGCACTTGCCATGGAAGAACGTAGTACATGGGGTTGGAATCCACGTAAACAGTGGTGGTGTAGAGCAAGATATAAAGACGAAAATTCTGGATCGCGATGACCATGGCAAGAGTGAGTTTATCCACATGTGAGTATCGAGTTTCAAATTCTAAAATACTCTTGTGTAATAAATCACATGTTCTTGGTTGTTTTCATCTGTTTGAAAAAGGACCATGCCTATGGTAGACAAGGATGTAGCCACATACAAGGAATCGTTCTTAACATAATTAGGTGGTTGCAACACCGGTGCATGGGTAAGTGCATGTTTAAGATTATCAAATGCACATTGCATGAAATCATCCCAGCTGAAAGGGGTATCTTTCTTGAGCAACCTCATGAAACCATGTGTCCTTTCTACATAATTACAGACAAAATGATGTAAAAATTTTTCCTTCCCTTACAAACTTTGGATTTCAGTTATGTTCGTGGAAGCAGGTAGGGCTAAGATAGCTTTAATTTTCAAGGGATCTATATGGATGCCATATTTGGAAACAATAAAACCAATAATTCATCCAGCTTCTACACAAAAAACACATTTATGGGGATTTAGACAAATATTAAAATGATGACATTGAAGAAACACAGCTCTCAGATGATCGACATGGATATCTCGTTGCCTGGAATGGGTAGGAAGGTTGTCAAGATAGGGTTCCACAACATGTTTAATGTCATTAACATCATAGGACATGGCATGTTGGAATGTCTCACCAGCATTCTTTAAACTGAAAGGCAGCTTGCAATAAGAAAAAGTCCCCCAAGGGAAAATAAATGTTGTCTTGTGTTGATCTGACAGGAGAGTCTCAATATGATTATAGCTCGAGAAACCATCTATAGAGGAAAATAATTTGCTTCCGCCATAGTTGTTGATTATTTGATCGATATAAGGAGTGGGAAAGTTTTCTTTTGGACAAGATTGATTCAAATCCCTAAAATCGATACAAACCCTAATAGTACCCTATTTTTTGGTCACAGGTACTATGTTGGACACCCATTCAGTTAATGGTATCGGGTAAATGAAACCATCCTTTAGAAGTTTCTTCAACTTCTTCTTTAATAGTGGCTTCTTTTCTTGGATGGACTTGTCGTAGTTTATGACGGACTGGATTGGCATCGGGGTAGGTTTTTATCTCATGAACAATGATAGAGGGATAAATCCCTGGAATTTCTTCATATGTCCATGAGAAGACATCTTTAAAATCCTTGAAAAGGACCGTGTATGTTTGAACCTCTTCAGGTGAAGAGTTATGTCTTATGAATATGTTCTTGGAAATACCTGGTTTCACCAATATGTCTACAGGGATATTGTTTGTAATGTTACGCAAGTTTCCTTTAGAATTGACACTATGAGTGAGGAACAGAGATTGAGGGTTTATGAATATATCAGATGAAACTGTAGAGGTGAAGTGGTCTTCTACCATATCAAAAGGGGGAAGGAAAGAAGATCGGTGATGATAATATTCCCAAGGCATCTCCTCTAATGACATAACTTCCATAATAGATTCATCTGTGGGAAGTGTGTGTGAAAGATAATCTAGAGATGGGGGGGTTTTGAGCCAGTATGGCATGTGATAGTGGTTGGAGGCCACCAACAAATGGTCATTGATGGTGGGGTCGCTGGTAACTTGGATTGCATTGTAAAATTCTTTGAAAGGGGAAAGGGATGTTGATTCATCAGCAATTTCTTTTTCCTTTGTCTACATGAGAGGTAGAAATCATGTTAATAGATGCAGTTTACAAAGCAGGAGGAGGATCAGGTGAGGGAAAGACTCCCATTAGTGAAGAGTCTTTAATAATGCCTACTCCGATGTCCTTATACTGTGGGGTATTCAGGAGTGGAATTATATTTGCATCATTTGCAATGGCACTAGGCATGATGAAATCTAACTGATCAACAATAACAATCTTTCCTTGGAAAGGGAACAGGACCATCCGAAAAATGGTCAATGCTACAGCTTGCATAGCATAAAACCAGTTACGACCTAGGAGTAAGTGATAATCCAAAGGAGCATCGACGACTTCAATGTGAATGGATATTGACTTGACCCCTAGTTCAACATGGATGGCAGGTAGTAATCCATAGGGTTGAAATCTATGAACATCAAAATCCTTAAGGGTGGTAGATGAACAGTTGAGTTCCAGAGAATCAATGGCTTTCCAACAAGATAAAGACATAACTAATGTAGAGGCACTCTCATCCAAAACGGTACGACGGATAGTCTTTCCAACAATCTTGGTAGTGATCTGGAAAGCTAACTGATGTGAGAGTCTCGTCTTGAAATCATCCAGTTTGAAAGTGATGATATTACTATTCTCAGGATCCATAGCTGCGAGGGAAGTAATCGAGTTTTTCCATTGAGTTGGGAAAGTTTGAAGTACCTCTAAAATTGACATAGCATAGGGTTCCTGGGCCAAATATTCAACAATATTATAATATTGGGCTACACGAGTGTTAGGATTAATTATGGACTTACATAGAGTACCCTTTGGTGGGAGGAAAATTGCTTCTGGAATAGGTTTTTCGATGTGAAGACCACTTTTAGGAGGAGGTGTGGAAGCTGAGGGTTTTTCATATGGAACATCACAGGTTTCTTTTCTGGAGGAGGGTCGTAACTGTGTGATCTTATGTTTAAATTAGCCGTTTCACTATACATCATTCAAACTTCATTAGTGGATGAAGAAGTTTCATTCAAGGACTTATGATCGATTAACTATTGTTGGGAAGGGAAAGGATCTTTCAAAATTGTTGGGGTAGGTGAAGTTTTCAAAAACTTACTGAATTCCTCATAATGAGGGCATTCTTTTATAAAATGGTCACCTCCACAGATTAAACAAGGATATTTTACCTTTCGCTTACCTTTTGAATTAGCATCTAAGTTCTATGTTTTGTTTCCTTCTTGTTGATTATTAGGTCTTTTAGATTTATTTTTTCCTTTCTTCTTTCCTCTTGAAGTTTAGTTGATTGGATCACGTTTAATTCAACAGAAGCAATAGGAGAGGGTGCATGTTTGGTAGATGGTGCTAGTTGATTTGATGGAGTGGTAGTTTGATTTTGTTTCTTAGAATATTTGGCCGTCGTTTGCGTTTTAACCGAACCAAGTATGCCATCAGTAGGTGGTTCTATTACAGGTCTTGATGGATCTATTGTGGGTTGAGGAGCATGGGGAATCAGATCCTATAGAGTACCTGACTGGGATTAGACCAAGTCTAAGTACTGAGTGCAAATAATAGCTTTCTCCTCAATAACAATGCCTCCCATGGAAACATCTCTAGTAATAGGTGGAATTAAAGACTTTGTAAACTAATGGCGAGAAACTAATCAGGAATAGGGGCCTTAATTAACCTTTGTCTTCTTCTCTATTCATGGATATGATCAGAGATGTGATTTGATGTGGTTTGTCGAAGCGAGGTCAGTAGGTCTGTACCTATTTCATATAGGATTGACAATTGAAAGTGTGTTAAAAAATCCATTGTTAAGGCATTGAAATCCTGAAAAGAGTGTTGTGGTAACTCGATGTACCAATTTGTGGCAATACCAGTGAGGGTTCTTTAAAAAAGGTGTAGATGGATTGAGCTGTCCATCAAAGAATTGGATGAAAACCAAAAGTGAAATGTCATCACATGGCTTTTTGGATCTTCACCAGGCTTACCATAAAACTTGGGTATATCGAAAGGCAGCTTTATAGGAATGGCAGGCCAAGAGGGGTCATGATGGATAGGGTCATTTATGAATCTCGACAAGTTTGGAAGATCTAAAGTAGCTAGAAATGGAAGTTGTAGATTTGTTTGTGGATACTGGTAGTACTGGTATGGAATTTGTTGACCAGTAGGGAAATATGCGGATTGATAGATGGGTATGCATGATGCCCTCAAAGTTTGTTGAAAAGGTTGTTGATTTCCAGAACTTCCATGAGGAGGTGGGCCACCTGAGGGAGGGGGTCCTTCAAAAGGTGGTGGTGGTCGAGGTGGTGGTGTCCCTCTAGGAGGTGGTGGTGGTAGTCCTCCACCTCTAGGCGGTGGTGGTGGGCCTCCGGGTGGTGGTCCTATAAATGGTCCACCAGGTCCTCCAGGACCTCCAGGACCTCTAGGACCTTTGGGTCCTCCAGGTCCTCATGGTGGTCCTCCAGGAGGTGGTCCACGATATCCTCTAGTAGTATTAACAAAATCTCCTCCTATTGGTTATCTGTGGGTAGACCCGGGTTTACTTTACTGTACCAACAATACCCCTAGCTCACTGGCCCTTTCAACGACAGACCCCAGAACGGCCTGAAGTCTCACCCGAAGTGATCTTAGATGGGGTGGCTAAAGAATCAGGTGTCTTCAACCGGGTTCTGTAGCATCCTAGGGACTCACGACTCTTCTTATCCAATGGGATCTCTCTCTCTGAGAGGGTGATCTCTCCTTCTAGCTGGTGCTCTTAGGGAGTGGACTCTTATCACATCGTAGCTTCTTGGTGATGCGCAAACTTACCCTTCTACTCAAATCCTTCCCTGCGATATCTTACACCGCTGCTCCTCAGACGATGCGATATCGCCTTTCTATGCTATAATATGTCCTATAATGAGGCTCAATATGTGTATCACTCTCAAGGTCCTGCAACCTCCTTCCTGGTCTAATAACTCTGTTAGTCTTAAAAAGGGTGTTTAAACCACTTCACTTAAACTCTATCGTTTAACACACTAACATCAACTACACTGAACTTGCAGAACTCATATACCGGAGTCACTTTACACTGTAACTGTCAACTAACATGAATCAAGCATTGATAAACTCATACACAGGCTACTTGATAAATTTAACTTGCTTTTAACCTTCTATGCACTATAACTGAAGCATAACATACATACATTCATCACTGATAAGAAACATTCATGTAACAGATAACAGATAGCAAACAGGTAAAACACAATCACAAGAACAGTCGCACAACACACGGGTTTTACGTGGTTCACTTCCAGGGGGGAAGCTACGTCCACGGGAACTGGTTTTTATCTTATAGCTGGAGAGGGTAAACACAGTTCCGCTACAACCTATTATGCAGCTTAAGATCTTCTGGGAAACTCCACACACACAACTGGGAGCCCTTCTCTCTTAGATATATTCTCTTCTTATATTTCCTTCTTACAATATACTCTCTCTCTCTCTCTCTCTCAATCCCTATGGATTGTTCAATCCCTGTGAATTGTCAAATTCATGCTCAAGGAGATAGCTACTGGTTACAGTAAGATAACTACATACTGAATAGCAGAACCAGAGCTTGACTCAAAGAACAGCTAACTGACTACTAGCTAATTGTCTATCTATCTCTCTATCTAACTAACTGACCAACTGTCTAACCTTTTACAATACAAAATACATGCTTATATAGGAGGTCTTGCCCTGTTACAACACTATGGGCCTTTCCCAACAGTAACCCAAAAACCATAACTGTGATAGTCGACACATCTGTACTGTGGGCTGCCGCTTTCTGTCACACCACAGCTTCCTGCAGTCTTCCATGCTTCCCAGCGGTGATCGTGGGTATGGGCCCCGCTTCCTCTACAGTCCTCTTCTATCCTTTGTCTTCAATACCTTGGCCTGTTGCTCCTTTTCCTTTATGAGGGTAGCTGATCCCTCCTATCTTCACCACTGCCTTAAGTGCAGTGGTTGAGCTCTCTCTTCTTAGTCTCTCAGGTACTGTTTCCTTTGACTCTCTTCTTCTGATATAGCAGCTTTTCCTGTAGCTGCGGGGCCCTACTCCAACAGTCCCCTAACACTTACTTTTGGCTCGTCCCTGAGCCACTAACAGTTGGTTTCTCTTGTTGTAGCTTCTCCTTGGCTTCCTGCGAAGTCCTTGTAAGTCTTTCCCGAAGTCCTGCGACTTCTTTATCCACAACTTCGACACACTCTTGTGTCATTTCAAGAATAGCTTGACTAATGATGGAGTCTTATGTAAACTTAGTTCATAGGTCTCTCTTATATTTCCTTCCCTCTTTGTCTGGGTTAAGACGATCCCCAGTGTGATGCCAGATGCATCCACATGTACATGAAATGGCTGGTTCCAATCTGGGAATACTAAGATGGGTGTTGTAACCATCTTCTCTTTAAGTGTGTCTAAACTTTGCTGACATTCCTCATTCCATAGGAATTTCACTTCTTTCTTTAACAACTTTTCCATAGGTGCTATGATCTTTGCATAGCCTTTGATGAATTTTCTATAGTACCCGGTATGACCGAGCACTGTCCTCAATTTCTTGACTGAGTTGGGCGCTGGAAGATTAACAATGATGGCAATATTTGCAGGATCTACCATCAAGCCTTGTCTGCAAACAATATGACCCAACAAAATACCAAATGGCGCACATAATATACATTTATTCAAGTTAAGAGAAATATGATATTGCCTACATTTCTCTAACATGAGCCTTAAATCTCCAATATGCTTGTCGATTAATCCAAATACAGTCCAGTCATCAAAAAAGACTTCTAAGAATTTATGGATGTATTCCTTGAATACAGCAACTACTACTCTAGAAAAGATAGCTGGCGCATTTCTAATACCAAAGGGCATTACCGTATACTGGAAGGAGCCCCATTCTGTCGCAAAGGTGGTCTTATGTCGATCCTCTGAATGGATTCTGATCTGGTGATATCCTGAAAATCCATCAGTGAAGGAGTAGACCTCCTATCCTCCCACATTGTCTAAAACTTCATCAGTGAAAGGTGTCATAAATGGGTCATGAAGTGATGTGTCGTTGAGTTTGCGCAAGTCGACACAAATCCTGATTTCTCCTTTGGTTTTCTTTTCCTGCATGACCATGGGACTAACCCATTCGCTCTCTTCTATAGGTTCAATGATGCCTGCTGCTAGCATCTTATCGATTTCATCCTTAACTTTTTCTTTATAGCGATGATTCAATCTGTATGGACACTGCTTAACTGGCCTAGCATCCTCTTTCAATGGTATCCGCATTACTCCCAAATCTTCTACTATTCCCTTCATATCTATGAACTTAGTGGGAAATAGGTCCTGATAGTCATGTAAGAGATCTGCGATGTGTCCTACTATTTCATCATCCCAATAGTCTCCAATAGAGGCAAACTTAGGTTCTGTTTCTATGCCAATATTGATCTTTTTAATATTGATAGGTTCTGTGATAGCGGGGATTTCTAGTTTCGTTCCATCAACGTCGTGAGTTCCTTCTGACTCTGGAATGTTGACACTGCGAGGATTCTCATCCTCATCATCTAGTTCTTCTGTGAAATTGTAACACTCTAGCACTTGTTCTAAATGGATGGCCCGCTCAGGCTGAGCAGGAACTGATAGGGTATAGTCGTCAAATACCTTAGTCTTTATTACATCTAGAGCCTGATCAATGCTTGGATACTTAGATTCAAAAGTGAAAGTGAGTAGGAAGCTGTCTATCATAAGTGGCCATGTGATGTTTCCTCTGCGCAACTCTGTCTCAGTGTACTAATTCCTTGGAATTGTGTCTAAAGTGTGAATGAATAGGTGAACCCATTCATCCTCTGGAATTTTTGACCAACTCTATTCACAAATCTGAATATGTGACCTGGGGTCACTTTCTCCTGTGTATTTCTATTGTAAGGGCTCCTTATCACTAGAGAATCTGATCGCCATCAGTATCTTAAGATCATCCAATGATGCGATATGTTCTTTATGTGCATGCCACCATCTTGTGGGTGTGGCTTTTACTGCAAGGTTAATAGTTGTCATCCTCTACTCCTGGGGAATTTCCTACTCAAACTGCTGTAAAAAGTCATTGACATTCGATAAGCCATGAAATGATGGAATTTCAATGATCTCTGTGCCGATCCATCGTAGTGACTTAGTCATAAACGTACATCTGCGAGCTGAGACTTCATAAAGTCTCTTCTGCCAATTTTCTAAACCAACCTATGAATCTGATGCGCATGAGCTATCACATCGCCAACTGATATTTCCTTCTATAGTGGGGTTGATGTAATCACTCTGATTAATGGTCATCTGATAAAGGCTTTCCATGTTGTGCACCTCCTCCTCTACTCTGATAGGTTCAATGTAGTGAGGACCCTGGAAAGGATCCAACGGTGCGATGAACCGAATCTAATTGTCCTCAAAGATCATTTGTCTTTTCTTTAAGTCGATAACAACCATGTTATCAATTGCCCAATAAATACCTAGTAAAGTTGGGTATGGTCTGCTATCGCCAATGATTTCTACGACTTCAAAGTCTGCAAAGCTGCAAACTCCGTCAATATCAACTGGTACTTGCGGTAATCAACCCAATGGTGATACCCTTTGCTGATTAGCTAGTCACGGATGGATAGGTGATCTAGATAACTTAGGGCTACCCATCTCTTCCCATGTCTGCTTAGTCAGAACATTTACTTCTGATCCTAAATCTAGGATTACCTCATCCATTTCACCTGGCAACGGAACCATTTGTTGCTTATCTATGGGCAGACCCAGGTTTACTTTACTGTACCAACAATACCCCTAGCTCACTGGCCCTTTCGGTGACAGACCGCAGAACGGCTTGAAGTCTCACTTGAAGTGATCTTAGATGGGGTGGCTGAAGACTCAGGTGTCTTCAACCGGGTTCTGTAGCATCCTGGGGACTCATGACTCTTCTTAGCCAATGGGATCTCTCTCTCTGCGAGGGTGATCTCTCCTTCTAGCTGGTGCTCTTAGGGAGTGGACTCTTATCGCATCGCAGCTTCCTAGAAATGCACAAACTTACCCTTCTACTCAGCTCCTTCCCTGTGATATCTTACATCGCTACTCCTCAGACAATGCGATATCACCTTTCTATGCTGTAATATGTCCTATAATGAGGCTCAATATGTGTATCACTCTCAAGGTCCTGCGACCTCCTTCCTAGTATAATAACTCTGTTAGTCTTCACAAGGGTGTTTAAACCACTTCACTTAAACTCTACCGTTTAACACACTAACATCAACTACAATGAACTTGTGGAACTCATATACCGGAGTCACTTTACGCTGTAACTATCAACTAACATGAATCAAGCATTGATAAACTCATACATAGGCTACTTGATACATTTAACTTGCTTTTAACCTTCTATGCACTATAACTGAAGCATAACATACATACATTCATCACTGATAAGCAACATTCATGTAACAGATAACAGATAGCAAACAGGTAAAACACAATCACAAGAACAGTCGCACAACACATGGGTTTTACATTGTTCACTTCTAGGGGGGAAGCTATGTCCACAGGAACTGGTTTTTATCTTATATCTAGAGAGGGTAAACACAGTTCCACTGCAACCTATTGTGCAGCTTGAGATCTTCTGGGAAACTCCACACACACAACCGGGAGCCCTTCTCTCTTAGATCTCTTCTCTTCTTATATTGCCTTCTTAAAATATACTCTTTCTCTCTCTCTCTCTCTCAATCCCCACGGATTGTTACATTCATGCTCAAGGAGCCAGCTACTGGTTACAGTAAGATAACTACAGACTGAATAGTAGAACCAAAGCTCGACTCAAAGAACAACTAACTGACTACTAGCTAATTGTCTATCTGTCTCTCTGTATAAATAACTGACCAACTGTCTAACCTTTTGCAATACAAAATACATGCTTATATAGGTGGCCCGAATATCTCTCCCTATTACAACACTGTGGGCCTTTCCCAACAGTAACCCAAAAATCCTAACTATTACAGTCGGCGCATCTGTACTGTGGGCTGTCGCTTTCCGTCACACCACAGCTTCCTGCAGTCTTCCACACTTCCCGGTGCTGATCGTGGGTATGGGCACCACTTCCTCTATAGTCATCTTCTATCCTTTGTCTTCAATACCTTGACCCATTGCTCCTTTTCCTTTATGAGGGTAGCTGAGCCCTCCCATCTTCACCGTTGCCTTAAGTGCAGTGGTTGAGCTCTCTCTTCTCGGCCGCTCGGGTACTGTTTCCTTTGACTCTCTTCTTCCGATATATCAGCTTTTCCTGTAGCTATGGGGCCCTGCTACAACACCTCCATATGATGGGAAATTATACCAATTGGTTTGTCCCCAAGGTACAAAGGCATTCCCAGTGTAGGGCATTCCAGGATAAATAGTTGTTGGCGGTGGTTGTTGATACACTTGATTAACCGTAGGTGGTTGAGTTCCTGGGTAAGTATATCCCCAAGAATATGGATTATTGATAGGTTTCACCCCTAAGGGTTGGCCTGAACTAGATGGTGGGTGACAACATTGGTACTAGTAGGAGGGACAACTATTGCAGGTTGTACTACAGCTGCAACTTGTCATGAACTAGTAATAATTCCACTAATAGATGGCGTAACTCATTAGAGGAAATTTCAACTCAAAATGGGCCTTTTAACTTTAACTCAAATTCCATGTCATCATGTGTTAACCAATGAAATTGCTTTAAATTTGAAATACCGTATAGGTATTAAACACTTTTTTAATATAAATTTGGGGATAGGTATCATAAAAAAACTACTTTTTTGTTTGTATTTTCGACATATCTCCTTGTGTTTTTACTCAAACTTCGATCAGGAGAGCTCGTTAGATGCGAATTAAATTCTGCATCCAACACGCTCTCCCGATCAAAATTTGAGTAAAAACACGGGGAGATATGTCTAAAATACAAACAAAAAATTAGTTTTTTTCATTTCTTCCTCCGAAATTAATAAATATTATTTTATTATTTTAACTATTATTTTATTAATTTTTTTTAGGAGGCCCATTTTGAGTTGAAATTTCCTCTAATGCATGCCGGGGGTTTCCCCCCGGCATTAGATTTTGCTGACATTACTTGATTTATGGATTTACCCCCAACCATGACTGGTATGAAAGGCCTAGTAATGGGGCCAGAATGTGAAACTGTAGGATTGTCATTTGGGCCTGGATTACCTTGAAATGGAACTTCTTCAATAGGACATAACGCTTGAGCTAGTGAACTATATCCATTAGGCCATGGGTTGAAAGAAGTATAAACATAGTTTGGATGACCTTCAAAAGAAGTTTTAATTTCAGATAAAGCCCAAGGGTCTATATTATGGGTAAATGAGCCGACATAGTTTCATAACGAGACATAGGTGGAGGAATGATTCTTTTTACTCTCTCTGAAAATTTACGAGCTCGCTCGAGAGATGCATTAATTCTTCTTTGTTCCTCTTCTCCTAAAGGAGGGTTCTCTGGTGAAGGTCTAATAACCCCGAATTCAACAATAGCTTGGCCCATAGAAATCCTCCAAAAAGGAGAATCTGGGCCATAATATGGTGGAGTAGGACTATAGACACGACGTTCCAATGACGAATGCATAGAAGCATCAACTACAGGAGGTAGTTGAACCAAAGGATTTGTAAAAATAGTGAAATATTCTCTAGTTTCACTAGATAAGGAAGTTCCTATGGGAACATTAACTAAAGCTAGTTGTTCCATGGTTACCCCTTCTTGTCCTTCCACGGTAGGAGGAGAGTTAGGAGGTAAACCCTGCAATCTACGAGAATGACATCTTGCAAGTTTCTCAACCATGGTGGTGGTCGAAGTTACCTAATCTATGTCAAAAAATGAGAAAAGCACACAAACAAAACCTATGCAGATCTAAAGGTCACAAGAAAACTTAAGTGATAGAACATGTTCAGAATAGCCGATCTCTCAACAGGATTGTCAAATAGGTGCAAATTGCGATATACCTCAGGGGTACTTGCATGGTAATCTCCCTGAATGTGGTTTTTGGTGTATTGCTCCACACAAGATGGCCAAAGGGTTTTTCTCAGATGGTCAGGGTATTGTTCGACCAGAGTCCCGCAGCTACAGGAGAAGCTGCCATTTTGGTGGATAGACAGTTTGGCGAAGACGAAGAGATAAGGTAAAGCTACGACGTCGTAGCATGTTTCTAGCTACAGAGCAGAGCCAGAAACCGTGACTGTTGGGATAGAGAAGTCAAGAAATACGACAGTACCTGAGCAGTCGAGAAGAGAGAGATCAACCATTGCATTGAAGGTAGCGGCGAAGATAGGAGGGCTCAGCTACCCTCATAAAGGAAAAGAAGCGACGAGGCCGAGGTATTGAAGACGAAGGACAGAAGACGGGAAGCGGTGCATAGTACCCATGGTCAGTGCCGGGAAGCATGGAAGAATGTAGAGAGTAGTGGTGTGATGAAAAGTGGCTACCCCGAGTACAAATATGTCAACTGTCACTAGTTAGGGTTTTGGGTTACTATTGGGACAGGCCACAGTGTTGTAATGGTGAGACCTTCGGGCCGCCTATAAAGGGATGTATTTTGTATTGTAAAAGGTTGGCATTTTGGTAATTTTAAGCCATCCAGCTAGTCAGTCCTTCTGGAGCTATTAGGGTAACCTGTAGCTATTCAGACATCAGTGAATCTGAGAGTCCAGTAGTCTGTTAGCTCACTGTTATTTTGTATTGTAACAATCTGCAGGGATTGACAGAGAGAGAGAGAGAGAGTGAGAGTATATTGTAAGAAGGAAATATAGAGAAGATATATAAGAGAGAAGGGCTCCATGATGTGTGTGGAGTTACCCAGAAGATCTCTAGCTGCATATGCGGTGCAGCAGAACTATGTACCTCTCTCAAGTTATAATATAGAAACACAGTTCTGTGGACGTAGCTTCTACCCTATAAGTGAACCACGTAAAATCATAGTGTTATGTGATTGATTCATGTGATTGTATTTGCTTGTTATATCTATCATTCATTACATGAACTTTGCTTACAGTAAATGTATGTATGTGTTATTTAGTTCATAGCATATTAAAAGGATAAATGCAAGTTGAAGTCTTTAAGTATTCTGTATAAGAGTTTGTCTAAGTTTCACTCAAGACAGTTAAGAGTCATAGTATAAAACAGCCTTGTGTATTGAGTCCTGTAAGTTGAACACCAGTAAGCTAAGTACGCTGAGCCGTGACAGTAGGATATTGCAGGGAGGTGATATCACACCATCAGAGGAGCTTTGGTGCGCGATACCATAGGTTGAGGATCGAGTGTAGGAGAGAGTTGTGTGTCACCCGGGATGTGGCGATGCGATAAGGGCTAGATTCATCATGAGTAAGAGGAAACTGTGCATCCCAGGGAGGAAAGAGACATCTCGCGGGCTAAGAAGAGTTGCGAGATGCACATAGAACACCATACAGAACCTGGTCGAGACACTTGAGTCTTTGGCCAACCCATTAGGATCACTTCGGGTGAGACTTGAGGCCGCTCCGCGGTCTATTGCTGAAAGGGCCAGTGAGCTAGAGGTGTTGTTGGTACATGATAGTAAACCTGGGTCTTCCCAGCAAACCAACAAATGGTTTCGTTGCCCGTTTTGAACAAACTGAGCATTGATGTTCTGGTGGTGCCCTACTAGAGACGAAATCAATGAGTGGGTTTGGTCTAAGGAGAAAGAGTTTTCCAAACACGATAAAAAGAGTCCTAGACTGAGTACAGAGGACTGGTTACAAAAACATATCATTACAGACCTGCATGCGATATTTTTTGTGACCTTTGGAAACGAGCTTTACGACTGGTTATCAAAGTTGACTGATACGAGCATATTCAAGAAGGAAAGAAACATTGTCTGGACACCGGAGCTGATTCAGACTGTGAAGAACCTTGATAATCACATTAGGAGGACAGTAGACTTCTGGCTTGCGAGTGTGCTAGAAGGCTTCGTCACATAGGTTGCAGTCGAACAGAGAAAAAGCTTCAGTGAGGCTGAGCGGTACTTCTTCAAAGGATATCGCGGTAAGTACCTAAAATATTTAAACTTGTCCATTAAGATGTTATTACATGAAAAAGGAACAATGGATCTAGTTTCAGATGAATAAGTAAAGATAATAATGTCACAAGAGTTTTAAAGTGATTTTGATGACATTGGACATACACGTAGTGGAAAGAAATACAAAATATATTTTAGCTCTCCCATATTTGAAGACAGTTCAGATATTACTAGACAACAGAGTCACAGTACCACAGAAAGAATAGAAGGGGGTATCCCTTACCACCCTTATACCCCACAGAAACAGATCGGGACGCAGAACAATCCTGTAGGAACTCCATCTAGTAGCTCCCAAACAGTACATACTACCGCTACATCACCTCCACCTACACCACCGAGTGATAGTAACATAGCAAATCAACATCCACAATGTAGAAATAGAATGGGGGATGATATGAAGCTACCTATCTTTAAGGGTACAGGGGCAGAGGACCCAAAGCAGCATTGGTTTCTATGTGAAGCCGTGTGGACCATTAAAGCAATCAATGATGATAATATTAAACTTGTACAGTTGGTCACCACACTGAGAGAATGAGCCTTAACATGGTATATGAAGTATACCTCAGCGGTACCCAGAACACTTGTCCAGGTTAGGACCTCCATGATTAAAGAGTTTAAGAAACCTAAGTCTGAGTCACAGTGCATTACATAGCTCAAAGACATCAAACAGTTACCTACAGAGTCAGTGTGGGACTTCGATCAGAAATTTAAAGCCCTTATAGATCAAGTCAGATTTGAGTTTGTGCTGGAGCAGCATAAGGAATGGTTTATTGTAGCACTACTCCCTCACATCAGACTAGCATTAATGCAGCATAAAATCCAGATGCAGGACGACGCATTGGAGATGGTGATGAAACTAGAGGCTTCACCTCTAGCTAAAACCAGCACAGGTATGACAAATCTACAAAACCAGTTGGCTAATCTCACGATACAGATGCATGAGCTTAGGAAAGGGAAAGAGGTCGCGCAATACATATGGTGCGTAAAGTGTAAAGCGCAAGGCCATACTAAAGACAATTGTCCAGTCTTTGTAGAATATATAGCAACTGGGGCCCTAACTCCTTACCACAGACCCATGGGCCGTAGTGTGAAATATGCAAAACAAGAGGACATCTACCTCACCAGTGCCCTTTACTTCAGAAGTATGTGAAGACACCTAAAAACTTATACTGCGACTTCTACAGGTCCATAGGCCATGATGAACACGATTGTCGAGCCTATGATCTCATGGTCGGGAGCAAGCAAGACTTGTACAGATTTCAATCAGAAATACAAGGTCTAGCAGCAGGACCACAGTATGATCAGGCTCATGTTGGCTATGGAGTAGGATTGAGAGGAAGAGGACGTGGAGGAGACTTTGGCTGGGGAGAAGGAATTGGCCGTGGTCACGGACTAGTCACTTGTTACAACTGTGGAGTTCTAGGACATTATGCTAGGGACTGTCAGAGCCCTACCACCACATGTAACTATTGTAAATCTTATGATCATGCTATAGAAGACTATCCTACCTTGATAGCTAAGATCAGAGAACCTAAGCCAGCAGTACACCAAAACATCCAGCTTATTGTTGCTGAGCAGGAAGAACCAAAACCAATAGTCAACATTGTGACTCGCAGTGGTGCTTCCACCAATGAGACATCGCAGGTTACTGGAAAGACCACAGGTCAGGAGTGGGTGCGCAAAGCTCCTAACAAAGCAACACCACTTGACCTACAAAAGAATAAACAGACATTTCAGGAAGCTAATACTCTCTTTGATGACCCTATGCAATTAGGATAGCAGGTACCTCCATCTAAGGACGTACCGTAGCAAGTACCTTGTGGCGTTAGTCCTATACAGATATTGCAGGCTACCACATCGGGCACATGCGACGAGGACGAGTTGATAGGAAGTGTACAATCCTTCCTGTGGAGCTGTTTAAAACTCGTAAGAAATGAGCAAGCTATCGGAGAACTTTAGCGCATCATAGATCAGTGTCAACCATCTTCTTCCATGAGCAGTGCACAGCATGTTGTTCATAGCATTATGGGACATATAAGAATAGGAAGAGAGATGCGACTCACAACACAGGTTGGAGAATTTGAAATGGACAAGGTGATCCTAGATCTAGGATCAGAGGTAAATGTTCTGACTAAGCAGACATGGGAACAGATGGGTAGCCCTAAGTTAGTCAGATCACCTATCCATCTGTGATTAGCTAATCAACAGCGAGTATCACCCCTGGGTCGATTATCGCAGGTACCAGTTGACATTGACGGAGTTCACAGCTCTGCGGACTTTGAAGTTATAGAAATCATTGGCGATAGTAGACCATATCCAGCACTACTAGGCATTGATTGGGCGATCTGTAACATGGCCATTATCTACTTAAAGAGAAGACACATGACCTTTGAAGATGCACAGATCCGGGTCATCGCACCGTTAGATCCTCTTCAGGGTCCTAGATACATTGAACCTATCCTAGCAGAGGAAGAGGCACGTAACATGGACAGTCTCTATCAGATGACTGTGAAACAAAGTGACTACATCAATCCAACTGTAGAAGGGAACATTAGTTGGCGATGTGACAGCTCATGTGCATTGGATTCAGTTGTTGGTCTAGAGAACTGGTAGAACAGACTTTATGAAGTCTCGACGCACAGATGTGCATACATGACTAAGTCACTACGATGGATTGGCGCAGAGATCAATGAGATTCCATCATTTCATGGTCTAACAGATATCCAAGACTTTCTCACATAGTATGAACAACAAATTTCTCACGAGCAGAGGATCACAGCTATGGAACTTGCAGTATGAGCCACACCTGCAAGATGGTGGTATGCACATAAAGAGAATATCGCATCATGGGATGATCTTAAGAGGTTGCTGGCGATCAGATTCTCTATCGATAGAGAGTATGTCCAGCAGAGATACACAGGAGAAAGTGACCCCAGGTCACATATTCAGACATGTGAACATAATTGGTTGGACATTCCTGAGGATGAATGGGTTCACCGATTCATTCACACTTTGGACACAGTTCCACGGAACTGGTACACAGAGACTGAATTGCACAAGGGAATGACTAACATGGCCACTTCTAATAGACTGATTTCTACTTACCTTCACTTTTGAATCTGAGTATCCAAATGTTGATCAGGCCCTAGATGTAATAGAGATTAAGATATTTGAGGATTGTACCCTATCAGTGTCAGCTCAACCTGAGTGGGCCATCAAGTTAGAAGAGGCACTAGAATGTTATAACTTTGCATTAGAACCAGAGGAGGAGGATGAGCATCCTTGCAAGATCAACATTCCGAAGTCAGAAGGGACTCGCGATGTTGATGGACCAAAGCTACAGATTCCAGCAATCACAGAGCTGATCCAGATTAAAAAGATCAATATTGGCATAGACACAGAACCAAAGTTTGCCTCTATTGGAGACTATTGGAACGATGAAACAGTCGGACAGATTGCAGACTTGCTACATGAGTACCAGGACCTATTTCCCACCAAGTTCACAGAGATGAAGGGAATAGTCAGAGACCTAGGAGTAACGAGGATACCATTGAAAGAGGATGCTAGACCAGTCAAGCAGCGTCCATATAGATTAAATCCGCGCTACAAAGAAAAATTTAAGGATGAGATTGATAAGATGCTAGCAGTAGGCATCATTGAGCCCGTAGAAGAAAGAGAATGGGTTAGTCCCATGGTCATGCAAGAAAAGGAAACTAAAGGAGACATCAAGATCTATGTCAACTTGCATAAACTCAACGATGCATCGCTTCATGATCCATTTCCGACACCTTTCACTGATGAAGTACTAGACAATGTGGGAGGATAGGAGGTCTACTCCTTCACTGATGGATTTTCAGGCTATCACCAGATCAGAATCCACCCAGAAGATCGACATAAGACCACTTTTGCAATAGAATGGGGCTCATTCCAGTATAAGGCAATGCCCTTTGGTCTTAAGAATGCACCAGCTATCTTTTCTAGAGTAGCAGTTGCTGTATTTAAAGAATACATCCATAAATTCCTAGAAGTTTATTTTGATGATTGGACTGTATTTGGATTAATTGACAAGCACATAGGAGATTTAAGACTAATGTTAGAGAAATGTAGGCAGTACCAGATTTCTCTAAACTTGAAAAAATGTATATTATGTGCGCCATTCGATATTTTGTTGGGTCACATTGTCTGCAAGCAAGGCTTGATGGTAGATCCCGCAAAGATTGCCATCATTGTAAATCTTCCAGCACCCGACTCAGTCAAACAATTGAGAACAGTACTTGGTCATACTGGGTACTACAGGAAATTCATCAAGGGATACGCAAAGATTACAGCACCGATGGAAAAACTATTAAAGAAAGATGAAAAATTCATATGGAATGAGGAATGCCAGCAGAGTCTAAACACACTTAAAGAGAAGATGGTTACAACACCCATGTTAGTATTTCCAGACTGGACTAAGCCGTTTCATGTACATTTGGATGCATCTGGCATCGCACTAAGGGTTGTTTTAATGCAACCAGGAGAAGGAGGTATCGATCATCCTATTGCATACTCAAGCAGAAAGCTATCGACAGCAAAAAAGAACTACACCACGACAGAAAGAGAAGGCTTAGCTATGGTGTATGCACTACAGAATTTTAGGCACTACCTGTTGGGTGCCTCGTTCAAGATGTTTACTGACCATTCTGCATTGAAGTATCTGGTGAATAAGCGAGTGTTAGGGGGAAGAATCTGCAGATGGTTACTCCTCTTTCAGGAGTATGATTTTGAAATCATTGTCAAACCAGGAAGATTGAACGCCAGACCTAATCATCTGTCGTGAATAGACTCAGGAGAAGAGCCAAGTAATCTAGAGGATAATTTTCCAGATGCGCAGTTGTTCTCTATCCATATCGCAGATGAGTACTATGCTGATATCATTCACTTTCTCACCATAGGAAGGGCACCTGAGGAGTTTACCAAGCATCAAAAGAGGCAGTTGGTTGTTAAAGCAGCATACTTCACCCTGATCGTAGGACAGTTATACAAGTTAGGTCCAGATGAAGTCCCACGCAGATGTGTGATGCCGCATGGAAAAGAGGCTATTATCAGAGAAGCACATTCAGGTACCACGGGAGGTCATTTCGCAGGAAAGCCGACTGCGTAGAAAATCTTGACCGCAGGATTATGGTGGCCTACATTACACAAAGACACTAAGGACTTTTTCAGATGCTACGATATCTACCAGAGGGTAGGAAAACCTTCACGACGAGATGAAATGCCACTACGACTGTAAATTACGTTGCGCGCATTTGAAAAATGGGCCATAGACTTTGTGGGTCCTATCAACCCACCAGGAAAATGAACTGGTGCAAGATATATCATCACTGGAATAGAGTGCCTCACCAGGTGGGCAGAGGCCAAAGCAGTAAGAAATTATGATGCTGCTACAGCCGCACAATTCATTTTTGAAAACATCATCACTAGATTTGGATGCCCAGTAATTTTGATGAGCAATCAAGACACACACTTCTTGAATCCCACCATTGAGACCTTGACGGAAGAATTCCAGACACAGCACCATAAGACCAATCCCTACCACCCACAAGCTAATGGTACGGTGGAGGCCTTTAATAAGATTTTAGAAAATGCTCTTACTAATATCTGCAACAGCCAAAGGAATGATTGGGACCTCAGAGTTAACACTGTATTATGGGCATATAGGACTACATGCAAGAAACTTACAGGACACACACCTTTCAGCTTGGTGTATGGAAAAGAGGCTATTATGCCTATGGAGTATATTCTTCCCAGCTTAAGAATTGCTCAGATCACTGGAATGGCTGATACAGACACGGTGCAGGAAAGGCTAGAACAGCTACTTGCCTTAGAGGAAGACATATTCATCGCCAGATTCCATTAGAAAGTACAGAAGGCACGAGAAAAAGCTTGGCATGACAGACAAATTAAGAGTAAGACTCTTCAAATCGGAGACCTAGTACTCCTCTATGACAGTAAATTTATTAAGTTTCCAGGGAAGTTCAAGATGCATTGGTTGGGGCCATATCAGATACAGCAAGTCATAGAGGGAGGATCCGTTCAGCTCAGCAAACTGAATGGCAAGCTTCTTCCCACGATGATCAATGGCAGTAAGCTTAAGCTCTATAGTGACAGCCACTCCACCTCTCATCCCTAACCCAGAGTCGCGGACGGTGCAGATGTCCAGTGTAGTTGAAACGAGGAATTGCACCAGGAATTAGTCTACACTGGCAGGTATTCTAAGTATCAGGAATCACATAAGGATAGTTCATTTTGCGCAAGTCAAAAAAAAAAAAACCACTTAAGTTTGTTTTGAGCAAGTGATGCGGTGTAGCATCGCAGCAGCGCGATGTTTCTCTATGCCACGTACCTAGTTTACAACAAGACAGAGGGCTAGTCAAGTCTCATTCTGATAGGTAGTTAATGAAGAAATTATCGGTATACCTTACCGTAGATCTCGGTACAGCATAATCAATTGTCCAGATTTGGAAAATCTTCGACGAGACCGATGCCTGCATACACACACTTCGAGGGAAATTGATCGGATTTCAGCATTTATTGAGGATCGAAATGATGGGTGTGGTCTCATCCAGGCATTAATACGACCGACGGGTTCAGTCTAGATGACCGTATCATCCGGGATTATCGCCTTCAGCATAAAAGTAGAAATTATTCATTCGGGAGGGTTACATTTGCAAAGATCCGAGAGATATAGAGTGCATTGTTAAGTTTTCCCTGTGCAGAGCTAATCCCGTTATAGAGTGCTATGATTTCCATAGTTTGCAGCCATTTCCAATCCAGAGTATAACACCCAGTGGGTTCTGTCCGAGGAGGAACCCATAGAAGCGATTTTGGAAAGGTTCGAGCGTGGAGGCCTTATGTCTGCTATGATGACGCCGTCTAAGGTTGTCACGCCAAGTTCATCACAAACCGAACAACTTCCAAGGATGAGGAGCCAAACTCACTTAAGAGAAGAATCCAGTCCGGAGCTGGACGAAGAATTTCATAACGCAATATACTACATCATACCATGATTTGATGGTGCACCAAAGGTAAAAATTCCCAAGAGTGGTAAGTTTCCTGTTCCTATACCACAGATTCATTCTCGAGTAAAAGAAGATGGAGATCTATTAGGATATGCCACTGTTGTTAAATTCATAGATTATAACCTGGGTGATAGTAAAACATATCCTCAGTTCTGGTTGGACCAGTATCTTATGATTCAGAAGAACCCAAGGACAGGTGCAGATGAATATGTTCCCATGGAACATGTCCAGATTCTTGAGCACTCAGGCCTGCTCAATCTGTTAAGAATACCACATTTTGGACGAGGCGCAGAGGTTAATTCTGTGGTGCACATCCTACTTTCATGCGTACATGGGGGTTACCTCTGGCTTGGTAATAGGGTCGAACTAGACATCGACCTGATACACCGCATCACTAGGCTGTCCAAGAATGGTCAAGACCCGAAGACAAATATAACAGGAAATACCAAGGATTCCAAGCTATCACTAGCCCTAGTCTCCAAGTATAAACTGCAGAGAGGAGGTCATGCTTACGACATTGCAAGCTTAATAGACAATACACTCAAATTTATAGCTAGTCTGCTTGCAGGTAGAATGTTAACCAATTTTCGCCCAAAGGAAGTCATAGGATCAGTAATTAACCTGGCCATACAAGTTGCAGAGGGGGAATAGTTCAATTGGTCTTTATTTTTGTTAAATATGTTTCAGCAATATTATTTGCAAGCTTAAGATGAGGAAACCCACCCATTCCATTTCTCGTGGTTGCTGATACTCTGTGCATTCGTCAGGTGGAAGGAGCTGCCCCATACCCAATTTCGACAGCTAGCGAGTGGCGAGCCCAGAGGTACGCGCTACACAAACTTATGGGAGACTAGCAGCCCAGCCAAGAAAAAGGTCAATGTGATAGTATTCTATGAATACTATAGGATGCTAAGGAACGTCCTCCAAGAAACACCATGGATTAGCAAGGAGATCGTGGACACATATGATGATCGGCTTGATTTTATGGTGGACCGCCATAGAATTTATTTGAGGCCAAAAAGGGCTAAAAGGGACGATTGGGCCAATGGTTGGTTCAGGATGATAGTGAAGGATGTCAAGGACATCATCAAATACTTTGGTGATGACTAGAAGAAAGCGTTAGAAGATACCACACCCCTACCATCAAGTACCACACAGACAGACCCATTGGACAAAGGCAAAGACAAGGTGGAGACCCAGACGCAAGATACAGCACAAGTGCCACTACCAAGAGAAAATAGGAAAGATTCAAAGCAAGCGCCACCAGAGGCATAGATGACAAAGGATGGAGAAGAAGAGACACCAGACGCACAGAAGAAGAAAAATCACAAAGCCACAAAACTATCTTCGAAGACTGCACTGACAGAGGATGATTATGAACTCATTGCAACAAGAATGCATGACACATTGAAGGACTCATTTGAGGCGATGCAGACATCGCAGGAAAATATACAGAGCGTGGTAGAAAAGTAGCTTCTGGACTTAAAAGCAATTACTGAGAAGACTACCATGATACAGATTCTTCCCGTAAAGGCGACCGCAGGAGAAAGTTCAACACGGTCAATTTCCCGTGAGGAAATCTTGGGAATGGATCGCATCAATACAGTCTTGATACCACCAGGGAGCATCTGATTCCCTGCGTTAATGATGGATGCACTGATACAGATTAGGCAACCTGTCGAGGTAAACCTCGTAGAGTTCCACATTGATTAGTTACAGATGATCCAGCAACAGCTAAGCGCAGAGCTCAGAGGTAGAGAGCTAGTGCCTTATAAACAAAACACACAGCTAAAACAAAAGAATGCAGCACTCGCCACCAGCTATCAGAAAAAGGTAGACGAGTTAAGAACATATGAAGAAAGAGAAAAGAATCTCTCTCAATTCTTACAGAGCATCGCATTGGAGTTACCCCAATTTAATATTGAGTTCGCCTTGCCTCTCCCGCAGAAGGTAAGAAGAGTTGTAGATAGAGCAAAGGCTCTGGAGGAAAAAGTAACCAGGATGGAAGAAACAGTGACCAAGATGGAGGAAGATCACAAAGCACAGATTGCTGAGCTTGAGGATAGACCACCGGGTACCCCCCAGGCAGATAAGGAAGCCAGAGTAGAGGCCTTTTGACTCACTTCCATGGAGATGAAATCTCACATAGACGATGCAATGTCGGTGCTAGCTGATGCGACGCATACATGGTCGGAGTTAGATGAGCCTCCTGAGAAAGTAGAAATCCAGCAAAGTATTCAGCAGATAGAGAATACCACAGCAGCAATGGAGGAAGAAATCAAGAGCTTAGCAGCTCTTCAGAAGATGAGAAAGACGATGGAGATGAACTGCTTGCAGTAGGAAGCGCAGCGGTTGAGAGCAAAGGAGATACACATTAATGACCTGCTTCAACCATATCATGAACAAATCACAGAATTAGTCGATGCAGTTGAGCATAAAGTTGGGGAGTTCACTACCACCAGAAATGAAATTGATGCAGTAGAAGACTCCAGTATTAGTCAAGATATGCTTGACTCAGCACAAGAGCGTGTCGCAGCTATGCAGAACAAAGTCGCATGACTTTGAGACAAGATTCACCGCACTTCATAGAAAGCCAAGGAGAAGCTACAGCAAGAGAAGCCCGCTGGTAGTGGCTCGGGGACGAGATAGAAGTAAGTGTTAGGGGACTGTTGGAGCAGAGTCCTGTAGCTACAGGAGAAGCTGACATTTTGGAGGATAGAGAGTTTGGTGAAGACGAAGAGATAAGGTAAAGCTACGATGCCATAGCATGTTTCTAGCTGCAGAGCAGAGCTGAAAACTGTGACTGTTGGGACAGAGAAGTCAAGAAAGATGATAGTACCTGAGCAGTCGAGAAGAGAGAGCTCAACCACTACATTGAAGTCAGTGGAAAAGACAGGAGGGCTCAGCTACCCTCATAAAGGAAAATAAGCGATGAGGCCAAGGTATTGAAGACGAAGGATAGAAGACGGGAAGTGGTGCATAGTACCCATGGTCAGCGCCGAGAAGCATGGAAGACTGCAGAGAGCAGTGGTGTGACGGAAAGCGGCTACCCCAAGTACAGATATGCCGATTGTCACTAGTTAGGGTTTTGGGTTACTGTTGGGATAGGCCCACAGTGTTTTAATGGCGAGACCTTCGGGCCGCCTATAAAGGGATGTATTTTGTATTGTAAAAGGTTGGCATTTTGGGCATTTTAAGCCATCCAGCTAGTCAGTCCTTCTGGAGCTATTAGGGTAACCTGTAGCTATTCAGCCATCAGTGAGTCTGAGAGTCCAGTAGTCTGTTAGCTCACTATTATTTTGTATTGTAACAATCCACGGGGATTGACAGAGAGAGAGAGAGTGAGAGTATATTGTAAGAAGGAAATATAGAGAAGAGATCTAAGAGAGAAGGGATCTAGGCTGTGTGCGGAGTTACCTAGAATATCTCTAGCTGCATATGTGGTGCAGTAGAACTGTGTACCTCTCTCAAGTTATAATATAGAAACATAGTTCTGTGGACGTAGCTTCTACCCTGGAAGTGAACCATGTAAAATCAGAGTGTTATGTGATTGATTCATGTGATTGTATTTGCTTGTTATATATGTCATTCATTACATGAACATTGCTTATAGTAAATGTATGTATGTGTTATTCAGTTCATAGCATATTAAAAGGATAAATGCAAGTTGAAGTCTTTAAGTATTCTGTATAAGATTTTTTCTAATTTTCACTCAAGACAGTTAAGAGTCGCAGTATAAAATAGCCTTGTGTATTGAGTCCTGTAAGTTGAACACCAGTAAGCTAAGTACACTGAGCCGCGGCAGTAGGATATCATAGGGAGGTGATATCGCACCATCAGAGGAGCTGTGGTGCACGATACCACAGGTTGATGATCGAGCGTAGGAGAGAGTTGTGTGTCACCCAGGACGCGGCAATGCGATAAGGGCTAGAGTCATCGTGAGTAAGAGGAAACTGCGCATCGCAGGGAGGAAAGAGACATCTCGCGGGCTAAGAATAGCTACGAGATGCACATAGGACGCCATATAGAACCTGGTTGAGACACTTGAGTCTTTGGCCAACCCATTAGGATCACTTCGGGTGAGACTTCAGGCCGCTTTGCGGTCTATTTCTGAAAGGGCCAATGAGCTAGGGGTGTTGTTGGTACATGATAGTAAACCCGGGTCTGCCCAGCAAACCGACAGGTATCCTAGTGGGGTCTCCCGATATAAGCAAGGTACGTGGGAGCTCAAATCGGTAGTAGTGTTGTATAATGCACAAATGTTCACAAGGGGCCTTTTGATATACAACCAAGTACGTGAACTAACTTTCTATATACCTCAAGGGTATGTGAAAGGATGTTCGATATACCGACAGTATATGGAAGAACCACGTTGTTATAGCGGATTTCACCACTCCAAGTGAATCACACTTTGTATGGCCTTCCCCTATCCCACTGCAAACTCCTTAGACCCTATGGACCAATTTTTGTCATTTGATGTTTCCTTGATCATCCCTAAAAACATATGAAAAATGATACACGCGACTTTTAAACCTATAAGCGCGTATATACGCGGGTTTGACCACTAAAACCGTGTACATCGGGATGTGTGCATAATCCAAATCCTTTTGGAGTTTTGCTTGACATGGATCTGACTCATTTGACTCTTGGCCTTCCCTATCCCTTGAGATCACTTGGATTCGACCTTTCATTACCCCTTTGAAAAGCTATATAAGGAACCCCTTGGTACATTGAAGGCATAAGAGAGAATTGAGAGCAAATAAACTATAGTCCATTGTTGCTGGAACTTATGCTTGAGTCCACATCCCTTTGTCCCTTGGAGCACTTTTGTGTTCTTCCCAAGCTTTCCTTTCTCTTGTGAGCTTGCTATCGAGAGATGGAGGATTGAAGTGGTGGAGCCCCAAGTGGGGGATTCGGTTTCTCCAGTTTGCAGACATGTCGTCAGAGGTTGTATTTTGTAATCTCTGATTTATATTAATAGAAATATATTTTCCTATCCAATAATGTGTGCTTGAATGTATATTTTATCCATGGGATTATGTAAAATGATTATACATTATTGATTATATATGCTAGAATAGATCTAACCCCATGATATATAGAATGCTTGTATTGTTTACTTATTGTTGAGGAAGTAATCTATCAATTCAAGCGGAAGTTGGAAAGCTCAACGGGGATCTACTTCAACCGTCTGGAATAAGGTACGAGGTCTGATCCTTTAGTGTTAGACATTTAATTTCTATTGCATATAGGAAAGGATTGATTTCTGGAGTCAAGTTGTCTGTTGTGGTATCCCAAGCCATAGGAATTTCTCTTCGTAACAGAATTGGCGACTTCGCTGGGGAGTTCCTAGTAGTTGTCCTTTGGGGGTTGTTTTCTCGGCATTCAATGAATTTGAATTTCTCTTTCTCTCTTGTTTCTTTGTCGTGTATGGGGGCATGTATGCCTAGTAGAGTCTAATTGGTGTGAATTTTGTTTCAGCCTGTCTGTTTTCCTTGATTTTATGCACCTTTCTTCCTATACAAGATTTTTTGACTTATAGTCGCGTATACACGCGGGTTTACTGTGAACAGTCATGTATACCCTTGATTTTTCCTTTTTGTGGAAGATAATTGGTTACTAGGTGAATTCTGATATTTTTTTAGTCTCCTTTGGTGCTGCCTGAGTCTGTTTAGACCTCTCTTCCTAACCAGAAATGTTTTTTTTTAGGCTAAATTTTTCTTTTTTAAGAAGGTTCTTGTCATGGAATTTTCAATTTTTTGTTTGAGATTAGTGCATTAGAGTTATTTTACCTAAGTGCTTTGCTTGAGTGCTGTTTGGGTGTTCTTGCAGAGTCTAGGGGTCATAGAATCATTCTTTTGCTTTTTGCATCTCTTTTATTTTCAAAAAATCCAAAAACATTTGCTTATCATCATGCATTGCATTTTGCACTTTGCATTGTACTTGCACTAGATTTGCTTTGGAGTACTAGTTAGGACTTCATATAGGAAAATTTTCATTCATCATTTGAATAAAAATTGTGCATTTCACATAGTAGCATACCCTGTTTTCATGGACACAATGCATTTGCATTGATTGTTAGGTGTACATTTTACTTCTTGTTGGATCATAACACCATTAGTTGCATGATCATATCCCGTTTCTGAGTAATAAATCCAACTAAAATCAACGCTAAATTAAAATTAACTACACTCTTTTCTTTTCTAGGGTGCACCAACAAGCTTAGGTTTTAGGATCTTGGAATAGTTCATTGTAAGTCAATTCTCCAAGATCACTAAACAACAACATGTATGTGTCTGTCCAGGTGAGTGTGTGAAATCCTTGATATAACCAGTGTTTCTCAGAATCCTCCTCTCAAAAGGGAGTTAATCACGAGGCAGTGTGAGGGGTTATTGATTGGGATGACCCCTAATCATAACTGAGTAGCAGCGGAGATATTTCCAAGATTTTATTCATATATGGGGGCTCTTTCGAGATTTTCAGGCTTTTCTACCCTGCCCATACGGTCAATCCCGCCTGCGACTGTCCACCTGAGCATTGATTATATTGAGGTGACCTTAGTGGCCTTACCTAGGATATCGAGGGGGTACTTTGCAGGGGTTATTCTGCGGGTTTCCTTGCTAGGTTGGGGTCAGAAAGCATAGTCGCTTTACGCATTGAAGCTGAGGGCCACAATAATTGGTTACATACCTCCGCTTGTTGTGTATGGGAGTCTCAAGCCTCTCCTAGGCGAGACATACCTACTTCATTCGGGAGCTCACTTATCTAGCCCTTGTTTTATTGCATTTGGATTTAGATTTTATTAGTGATTGCTCTGTGCATGATAGTTGGCCTAGGGTTTACATAAATAGAGAGTCTTTGCTATTTTTTTTTTAGTCATTATGGATTCAAGTGTGGTTCCTCTCTGTTCTCATCGTTTAGCAGGGCTTCTGCCTTCTACTTCTCCTCCTGCTTTGGGAGAGGGACCTAGAAAGTCCAAGTGGACTATGTCACACATTGATTCACACACCATGGGAGACCATTTAGAGGATATTCCTGAACCACCTCCTCCCATTCGTGTAGATGATGGGGAATTTACTCCTACTTATGATCCTTCACCTGACTTAGTTGAGTTAGTTCCTATGATTTATGAGATAGGAGCCATGCATGATAGACCTACTCACTCTAGGGCTGATTCCCCATTGATGCGTTACCAGTATGGAATGTCAGAGGATGCTGAGACTCATTTTGAACCTGCTAGCACTAGCTACGGTAGTTATGCTATGTCTGGTTTCCCTACACATGATTTGGCATTTCATGTCAAATACGACTTCGAGCCTAACACTATGCCTGGGGGCACTCTCCTTCCTTACCATGCGGAGAGGTTTGGGAGCACTAGTCACATTGCACCTTCCATCCCAGTGGTGGAAGTTACATCATATATCCCTCCTAGGTCTAGAGTTAGCAATCCAATTAGGATACCATACCCGAGACAAGTGATGATAGGCGGTAGTACATACTTGATTACTCATATCCCTTCATCCTCTATCCCTAGTCCTTCAAATGTCCACCCTCCACCTTATTCACATGGTCCTTCGAGTTGACACATGGCTACGAGTCAGGTCCATACTATGGTTACTAGACCAATTGTGTCTCAAGTTTACATAATACCCGTTGCTTTGGGAGGCTATGTTCATACTTCTAGAGGTCATATTACTACTTTTGAGGCATATATCCCTACTTCTGGTATGTATATCCCTACTTCCAGAGTGTATCTTCCTACCTATGGAGTGTCTCATGGGGCATCGCATGCGATGACCTATGGACCCTATTATGGGACGCAGTATGGACAAGGTTCTTCACCTTATGGAGGTGGGTATCAACAACCTGCTTACTCTCCTAATTACGGATTTGTAGCTCTTACTAGTCAAGGTCCACCTCATTATGGTGCTTCCACGTCGCCCTATATGGGTCAAATGGGAGGAGGACACTATGGCCAAGGCCATGGTGGTAGTCAACCCTATATGAATCAGGGAGCGGTCCATCGACCTCACCATCCTAGGCTCCCTTTCCTCACGACGCTTAATCTTCCTGACTTATCGAGACTGACGAACGATCCTGTGGCTCATGACCCAGCTTGGCCAGCTGTCCCTACCAAGTTTCCTTCAGACATACCTAAGTTCGAGGGAAAACCGGGAGAGGATCCAAGCAAACACATTACTACGTTTCACCTATGGTGCTCTTTGAATTCATTACATCAGGACTCAGTCCATTTGAGGCTATTTCAACGCACCCTCACAGGGCCTACTGTGAAATGGTATATAGAGTTACCTAGGGGTGCTTTCACTTTGTTCGATGACCTTGCAATGACTTTTATTAATCACTTCCAGCTACCAGTGTGCTATGACGTTGGTACTAAACTCTTGTCGACATTTCGGCAAGATAAAGCCACACATATTTCTGATCATATTCAAGAGTGGCGTAGACATAAGAGATTAATTAAAGCCTTTATACCATCGGAGTTCCTCCTCGATTGGTTCCTCAAGTCGTTATTGCCATATATAGAGAAGGATGTTTCCACATATGGAGTGTAGAATGAGGAACAAGCAATTTTTAGGGCACAGGAACTGGACTTGATCTATGCTCAGTCCGATTTGTTGTATGATATTATTCCCAATGCTCCTCATTCCAGTTTCGATCCCAAAGTCAAACCTAGACCACATGCTGACAGCATTGTGGGTTGTGCAAGTGTGAAACCTATAGATTCGGTTGCAAAACAAGTTGGTCAGTTGTCAATCAACCAATCTGCTTTGGGACAAGCTATGGCTTCATCTCAACCCACCCAAACAATGAATGTACTTTTTGTGCAATCGTCGGACCAGAAGGGTAACCAGTAGCCCTAACATAATAGAAAAAAGGGTAAAAATAATCGTAACGGTGGGAATAAGAATGAGAATGATAACAATAATGACAAGAATGGTTGAAATGCTGGGGGGACAAGCAAGCTAAATGTAAGGTTAAGTTCCCTTGCAAGTTGTGTAAGGACGATTACCTCACTTACTTGTGCCCTCGTATTGAGGAAGCTTCGAGATTCTTGGCACAGGGCCCAGCTGTGCTAACTAACCCTTTACCACATACTCAAAATATGAAATCAAAGTCCCATGACTAGTCTGATGATGATCATGATCTGCCAGAGACTACTGGTCATGGGTGCATTAATATGGTCCGCGCTACGAAAGATTATGGTTTGTCACAACCCAGCCCAGGCAAAGAGCCTGATCCACCAGGGTCCCCTTTGCGTATTGAGAAACCTGTGGATAAACTTGAGACTGCACCTCACATTCCTAAGGGATTCCTTAAGCGTTCAGGGCATAATCCAAATGCCCAAGCCACCCAGAACTATTCAGTTGTCAAGGATTTGGGCCATACTCCTTATGCGATGTCTGCATTGGAAGTGCTTCAGATTTTTCCTTCACAAAGGAAGGCATTGCTTTCTTCCCTTGGTGTGAACGGTGATGATTCTTCCTCGGTGATCAAATTTGAAACCACAGGACTTCAGCCTCACTTGCCCTACTATGTTTCTCTTTTGGTGCACGTAGAATGTCTTGATATGATCGTCAAGCGTACTGTGATTGACGAGGGCGCTGCTACTTCTGTGATGTCTTTATCCTGCTGGAAGGGTCTGGGTTCCCTTGAGCTGTCTAAATCAGCGACCATGTTAACTACGTTTGATGGGAGATATTTTAGGCCACACGATATCCTTCCTTCCCTTAAAGTCTATTTGGGAGAGAAGATCGTTGCGATAGAGGTCGAGGTTGTTGATGCACCCCTTGACTACAATCTCTTACTGGGTAGGAACTGGATGTATAGCATGCAAGTCGTTGCTTCTTCCTTGTTCCACGTTGTATGCTTTCCACATAACGGGAAGATTGTAACAATTGATCAAATGTCATTCAAGAATCCATCTGTTACCACATCTTCGGGAGCTTCGATCCCAATCGTTGAACATTCTAAGCCGGAAACTGGGAGTGTGGGTGTAGGCATGTACCCATCCCTCATGGAAAGCTTTAGTTGTCCTACACTGATCCTCATGATAGGATCTAGTTTCGATAAGGTTTCGACATCTACAAGATCGGTGTCTTTTCGCACGAGTCATATGGAAGATCTGTGGATTCTTCCTGCACCGAGTACTTTGAGTGAGCCCGTCGTGATGGACGTGCCGTTGCCTGCAGCCATGATTGCTTATGAAGATAATATAGAGTCTGCTACAGAGCCTAGTCCTTCCTCTTCACGGACAGAGGAGGAGGACCCTTATGTGTTGCCGGCATGGGCAGTACAGTCGTCTCATGCACACGACTACCTTGATATGGTTTTCCCTTCGGATGAATTGATTATTGAGGCTATGTCGGGGGTTGAGCCACCATGGGAGGAAATTCATCACAGATCGTATTTTCTTCCAGAGCTTAACCGTTTGGAGCATGAGGATTTTAGGGTGGTTCTTAGTCAGAGATTTGGTAGTCCTGTGGTTCCATTAAGCTCTCCTGGTCCGATGGCTGATGGAAACATGGCAAACATATCTTCAACGATTCCTATCAACATCTCTTGCAATCTTGGCATGGTAGAAAATGTCTATATTGGGGTGGAATGTTCCCATGCTGAGATTATGGAATACACTGAGCTATTTAAGGAATTCCATGATATTTTTGCTTGGTCTTATGACAAGATTCCAGGTATTGACCCTCAAATTGTTGAACATGAGATTAAGACTTACCCCAACGCTAATCCTATTCGACAGCATTTACGTGCGGCGAATCCTAGGAAAGCACCCGCCATTAAGGCAGAGATAGAGAAGTTGTTGAAATCTGGTTTCATCTATCCCATTCCCTTGACAGAGTGGGTTTCAAACCCCGTTCTGGTGGATAAGAAGTAGGGAGAAATCTGCATATGTACTGATTTCCACGATTTGAATCGTGCCTATCCTAATGACAACTTCCCCACACCATTTATTGATCAGATTTTCAATGAGTGTGCGGGTAGCGAGGTGTTCTCCTTCATGGATGGATTTTTTGGGTATAATCAAATACAGATTAAACCTGAGGACCAACATAAGACTACATTTATTTGTCCTTGGGGAATGTTTGCATATCGGAAAATTCCTTTTAGCCTTAAAAATGCCGGAGCTACATTTAAGTGGGCAATGACCTTGATCTTCCACGATCTCAAGTCAATTATTGAAGTATTTTTGGATGACCTCGCTGCTCATTCTTGTATGAGAATGCTTCATCCCTATCACTTGAGATTGGTATTCGAAAGATGCCGGCACTATTCAGTTAGATTAAATCCTCATAAGTGCATCTTTTGCATGAAGTCAGGTCATTTGTTAGGATTCATCGTTTCGAAAGAGGGTATAAGAGTCGACCCTTTGAAGGTTGAGGCAATACTTCAGTTGTCTCCCCTGAAAAATATTCATCATCTTCAGTGTTTACAAGGCATGGAAAACTTCTTACGAAGATTTGTTGTCAACTTTGCCAATTTGACTAGAGGCTTCATGCGTCTCTTGAAGAAGGATACTCCCTTTGATTGGGATGAGCGAGCCCAGGAGTCCTTCGATGCACTCAAGCAAGCCCTAGCATTGGCCCCGATGATTAGTCCCCCTGAATATGGCCGTGATTTCTTATTATATGTGGCCGCATCTTTAGAGACGATTGGTATGGTTTTGGTTCAAGAGGATGAGGAGCTCCAAGAGCATGTCATATATTGTCTGAGCTGGAACCTTATTGACACAGAGATTCGTTATTCTCATGTCGAGAAGATTGCTTTAGCTACCATACATATGGTTCAGTAGTTGAGACATTATATTCTCCTTCTCCAGACCTTGGTTTTGGCCCATGTCAATCCGTTTCAATTCATCCGCACCTGAAGGATGATTGGGGGGGAATATAATAAATGGATTGTCATCCTGTAAGAATTTGATCTCGAGTTTGTTTCTTTAATCTTTGCAGAGCTTATATCATATTTCTCGAGTGAGTCCGAGTAGTTGGTTTGTGAAGATACATTTGTCGATGAACACATCTTCTTAATCTCAACGTTAGACGCATGGTATGTGGATATCATAATATATTTACAAACACTGAAGACCCCTACTCACCTCTCGCGAGATGAACGATGACGATTACATCATGTCTCTAAGAACTACCTCATAGTGGACAATACTTTGTACCGCCATGGGATAGATTCCATTTTATGACGTTGTTTAACTCATGAGGAGGCTGAGGTAGTGCTGAATGATTTCCACGAAGGGGCATGTGGTGGTCATTTATCTGGGCTTTCTACAGCTCAAAAGATTTTAAGAGTGGGTTATTTATGGCCGTCGATATTTAAATATTGTATTGATGCGGTCAAGAGGTGCCACCCTTTCCAGGTGTTCATACGTAATATGCACTCGAAACCTGCCCCGTTACATCCCATTATCACCGCCAGTCCCTTCACGAAGTGGGGGCTCGATTTTATGGATTGAAACCCAGCTTCGGCTGGGGGGCACCATCCTATTATAGTGGCTATTTATTACTTCATGAAATGGGATGAGGCTATGCCTACAGTAAAATCTAACAGTGAGACAGCCACTCACCTTGTGTTCAACCAAATTATTACTTGGTTTAGGATTCCGAAAGAGCTTGTCACTGACCATGGCTCGCACTTTCAGAACCGTATGATGGAAGAGTTGGCATCGAAGTTAGGGTATAAGCAAGAGCACTCCTCTTCTTACTACCCTCAAGTGAATGGATAGGTAGAGGCAGTGAATAAATCACTCAAATCCATTCTCCAACGAACCATTGCACAAAGCAAGATGAATTGGCACATTATGTTATACCCTACTTTGTGGGCATATCGAACCGCTGTTAAGACTGCCACTGGTTTTTCTCCATATCAACTTGTACATGGAGTGGAGTCGATATTTCTGGTTGAATGCAAGATTCCTTCGTTGAAGCTAGCTGTGGAACTCTTACCAGACACTTCACCTTTGGAGGAGCGTTTGGTTCACCTTGAGCAACTTGACGGGTAGCGACAGGATGCCTTGGTGGCTCTAGAGGTTAATAAGTGTCGCGTAAAGGCCCAATATGATAAGTCTATCCATCCAAGGGCATTTAGTGAATGAGACTTTGTCCTTTTGTGGGATCAACCGAAAGAACCCTTGGGGGCAGGGAAATTTAATCCTATGTGGCATGGTCCTTACGTGGTCAAGCGTGTGTTAGAGAAGGGCACCTATGAGTTAGTGGATTATGAAGGGATGGCCTTGGCGGAGCCTAGAAATGGGATCTATATTAAGAAATACTATGCATGATTTTTAGCCAAGGCTGCTTGTTGTATATTATTGTACAGCTTTGCATAGTTAGGTCTTTTTCTTATCATGATTGGGTTTGTGATTAGTTTCTGTTTCTTTTGGCAGATGTCAATGGAATCTTCCACCTACATAGGATTCATGGATGGTGCAAGCCGTCACACTCAACACTCAGCCTCTGCTGCTTGGGTGATTTATACTCCTATGGGTCAAGTACTGTCTTCAAGAGGTGTATGTCTATGACCTTCTTCCAACAATTTTGTTGAATACAACGCCATTATTGAGCTTCTACGGGATGCCATTCTACATGGCGTTCTATCTCTTGAGGTATGTCTTGATTCAGAGTTAGTAGTGTCACAGCTCAATGGTTTGTACCATGTTAGAGATCCAATGTTATTGAGAAGGTTCTTGCGCGTGAGATTGTTAAAACGACAATTTGACAATATAACATATATACACATTCCAAGAAATAATAATCAAGTTGCTGACTCATATGCTAACTACGTGTTAGATTGGAATTTGTTTCATTCACAATAAATTAATCACAAACACAATTTTTACACACGTAAATAAATAAATTGATCACCATAAAACGTTTTATATATACATAAAAAATGTGGTAATACATAGTGTCATGATACAAAATTGGGGCCATTAGAGGAAATTTGGGGTCTAAACTGGGCCTTATAAGAAAACGTGCCAAAATAAATTTTTGTGAGTTGGAATTCAAGAACCAATAGAATTTCAATAAAATAAGTCAACCATAATGGTTGAATTGACATATTTGTCATTAAAAAAAACTACTTTTTTTGTTCGTATTTTTGACATATCTCATTGTGTTTTTAGCCAAATTTCGATCGGGAGAGCTCGTTGGATGTGAAATTTGATTCCGCATCCAATGAGTACCCACATTGCATACTTTTGATGGACCCCTCTATCCCAAAAACAAGAAATACCTAAAAAAATGTGATGATGATGATGATGATGATGATGTCATCATGTTTTTTCAGGTTTTCTTGTTTTTGGGGTAGCAAGGTCCATCAAAAGTATGCAATGTGGGTACTCGTTGGATGCGGAATCAAATTCCGCATCCAACGAGCTCTCCCGATCGAAATTTGAGTAAAAACAAAGGGAGATATGTCGAAAATACGAACACAAAAAGAAGTTTTTTTCTTTCTTCCTCCAAAATTAATCAATATTATTTTATTATTTTAACTATTATTTTATTATTTTAACTATTATTTTATTATTTTCCTTAGGAGGCCCATTTTAGACCCCAAAATTCCTATAATGCTTTTAAGCCACCATCATATAATAAACGGTCATACAAAATGTATACACTCCCAGGTGTCTAATCCTATGGAGGAGGAGGAGGAGGGTTGTGATCATGGAACGTCACTACGTCTCTAGCCAGCTATCGAAATAAATGCACCCATGTGCGTGGTACACCCACAACCTGCCGCTGCATGGCCTAAGGAAAGTCCTCGACTTGCGCCATGGGAACTCTATGAGTCAGTCTCACAAAATTGGTATGAATTCTCTAGAGCATTCACTCCACATCCACACTCATGATGTCATCCCCTCTTCCCCTCCGTATATGACGAGGGAATCCCTCTAGACACCGTGGTCCCACATCTGCACACAAATGGTATATGTCACTATGTATTGTCGCACAAAAACATGTCTTTTTGATTCCATATAATAATAAAAAACACAAAAAAATTAAATAACTCAAAAAATTTAAAAAGAGTGAGGGTCGAGATTCGTTACCTATATCACCATATGCCGACCCTAGTGGTAGCGGCATGTCTGGGTCGCCCCAGAAATCTATCCCTGCATAGGGGTAGTCATCGATGGAAACTATCTATCGTCACCACCATGGAAAGAATTCAGCTGGATATGGGTTGGCCACCCTACCACCCCCCAGTTTGCGCATAGCATCTGTCCAACGCCATTGGGATGGATATCGAACCCCGTGGAGAGGAATTTCCACTCTAGGGCTCAATCCTAGAACATGCTCGAAGAAAAACGTGCTCAGAATACTGCTGAACCCGAAGTTCCATACCCTCCCTACCTTACACTCATTGAGCTGGTGTTTCATGTTGCTCAGTAGTGTAGTACTCCAGTCGTAAATAGTGGGTATCCTACACTCCACTGCATAGAACATTAGAGGCTGTGAGGCCTGGTGGAGTGATGCTAAGCCGACTATCCTGCCCAGTTTCAACAGTATGGCCTTTAGTCCCAGCACCTACATAGCATTGGTAGGGACCTGACTCCCCACCTTCTCGGTGTCTGGATAACAGTACACTACAATGTACTCGTCGATAGTCAGACCACCCCTTGGCCCACCATGGGAATGAAGGTTCACCACCTCCCCTCATCTAGAAAGCCCTGTGATAAAGTATATGTCCTCCACCTATATGGTGAGGGACATCCCATCAATATGGAAGGACTCCGAGTCTAGATCCCAATAGTCTACCAGCATCTGTAATAGTCTTGGTTTGGCCCTCAAACCACCAAGACGCCAAAAATTGTAGAGTCCGCATGTATGTAAATCTTGTTGATCCATTAAGTAGGCCCTTACTGCTTCCTCTACTTCACCATGCTCACGCTCTCTCCACTCTAGCACCATCCTACACAAGAAATTGGAAATTTTCCATTAGTTTATTCAAAAAACCATATGCACAGCCTCATACACGACTGTTTTCAAAATAGCCGCATATGTACGTAGGTTTGAGGCCCTTTTCCGCGTATATCCATCCCTATACATGGAAAAAACCTCGATTTTCACGTGGGCCGCAGTGCTCATTTTGGGATGGCCTGAAAAACTTATTTGACCATGAAAATTCATAAAAATTATATCAAAATGCAAGAGGAGAGCATGAGTAAATACCTCGAAGAAACGGTAGTGAATTCCACCGGCTGGATCTCCTGGAATTCACTGTTGAAAATCAGAGCTCAAATGGGTAAAAGTTTCAAATGATTTATATTTTTTACTATTTATAGAAAATTTTCAAATATTTGAAAATTTTTACCCCCTTTTATATAGTTTCGACATTTTCTAACCATTTTGGACCTTTTTTGACATAATTGGTGATGTAGAAGACCTTTTTCAGTGTCGTTTCAGCCATTGGATTGACCCGTTCGTGCCGATCTCAAGTATCATGTCTAAAATGGCATATAGGTTAGGTTTCACCACCATTTCCATTTTGCATGACCTTATGACCATCTCATCATGGCCTTAGGTACGAACCCACTCTATTATGTCATGGAACCTTCTTGTTGCCTTAGAAGTGGCATGATATGAGTGGTAGAGCTTTACCTTCCATGGGTACCATAGTTAGCACCCTATTTGCATTTGGTGCCCATGCCGACGTTTTCTCCTTTAGGGTGTGGGAGTCCATTGTATAGTACTGCCATAACATTTTGTAAGAGCCTCATACTCCTCTTGATATTATGCTAGCCTATTTCCCTCAAGACTCCCTTATGTCAAGTTGTGAATGCATTATCATGAGCTTTTCCTACCTTATTGAGCTTTATGCCGGTTCCCCTGACATTGCATTTCATCCATATAGCCTGAGCTCGTTTCATGTCTAGCCATGCAGAGCCATTTTTTATATCCTTTGCAGCTTGATTCTCGTTTTACCAGGAGGGGATTTTCCCTCGAGTGTCGATATCCTACACATGGATCCTTGCATTGAGCATAGGTATGTTCCACTGCTTGGAACTAGTTTGTTTACTCTTGTGACACTCGTCTCCTCCTAGTTTGTAACTATAAAGCTATTTTATTCTTTTTTCAAGCTTTTTAAATAACTGAAAAAGTCCAAAAAAGTAAAAAAACCAAAAAGTCGGACAAGGAAAGATGTTATCTTTGGCAGCTGTCAAGTCATGTTGCCTTCGAACAGAGCACTGTATATCACATCCATTGGTTGGGTTATAGTTTGACATTAGGAGCTGTACTCATTTATCTGAGTTTATCTCCACCGACTGGTTAAGCTTCCAGTCCCTATGGAGCCTCTATCAATGCCTCATGTGTTGTAGAGATGTCCCAGTTTGTATATCGAGTCTATGTTGCCTTCATTTAGTAACCATATACTATTATGCTCTTGTTCGAAGGAAGTTGAAACCTGATTCGGCCACTCCTCAGTTATCTTGACTTTGCATGTCAGCCATTCCTGGTACAATTATCAGTTCGTGCACCTTATGATCGATTCCTTCCACATTATACATCTTTGTTGAGTACCTTGTGTTGGATGATGGGGGATGCCTTAATTCCCTCCTTTTAGTGGATTGCATCCCATCGAATTCAGATCATTTATTCTAGGATTGGAGTCTAGAGTCATTTTGAGTGCCTTGAGACTTGCAGTCATCAGTGGCAGGTTCTCTCACCATCGACAGTTTCTTGGGAATACATCAATGTCCCCTGATCGATGGATCCTTTCAAGTGTTCAACCTCAACACATTTATTCACACTTTTTAGTTTGCACTCTAGTACATTGATTCCAATTTTCATTATCGGTGGGTGATCTCGCGTCTATTAATGGTATACATTAATGAACGGTAATCAGATGATGGACTACCATGTTCAACCTTGACACCTCTATTCACATAGTAGGACATGTACTCATAGCGGTTTGTGTAGAAGACTTTCCAGATTGGTGGCATATCTTATATGCTACCTCCTTGATCGTGCCAGTTTTCATGAGATTTCATCTCTCGTGACTTGATTCCAGTATATGTCAGACATTTCCAGCCACCATGGAGATCTTGATCTATTATATATCTTCAGCTATTTTGGAGATCATGGTCCTTTGTATATCTTCATCATGGAGAATCTGAGCTATGTATATTGTACGTGGCAATGACCACATATGTGATATCATGTTTCATGCCTATTCATGGCCATTGTACTCTTATGTATCCAGGACTGCTATATGTATTTGCAGTTATATGTAGAGTTGTATTATTGTAATATGTTGATTGGGTGGCTGGCCTTCCATTTGGGATCCTTCATCACTCCACTTCTGGGATGGACTTATAATTTATTTCAGCCATCGTATGACCCCTCTAACCTCACACATTAGGGGGCATCTGTTATAACGAATTTCACCACTCCAGGTGAATCACACTTTGTATGGCCTTCCCCTATCCCGCTGCAGACTCCTTAGACCCTATGGACCACTTTTTGTCCTTTGATGTTTCCTTGATCATCCCTAAAAACATATGAAAATGATACACACGACTTTTAAACCTATAAGCGCGTATATACGTGGATTTGACCACTAAAACCACGTACATCTGGATGTGTGCATAATCCAAATCCTTTTGGAGTTTTCCTTGACATGGATCCGAATCATTTGACTCCTGGCCTTCCCGATGCCTTGAGATCGCTTGGATTCGACCTTTCATTACCCCTTTGAAAATCTATATAAGGAACCCCTTGGTACATTGAAGGCATAAGAGAGAATTGAGAGCAAAGAAACTATAGTCCATTGTTGCTAGAACTTATGCTTGAGTCTGCATCCCTTTGTCCCTTGGAGCACTTTTGTTTTCTTCCCAAGCTTGCCTTTTGCTTGTGAGCTTGCTATCGAGAGATGGAGGATTGAAGTGGTGGAGGCCCAAGTGGGGGATTTAGTTTCTCTGATTTGCATACGTGCCGTCAGAGGTTGTATCTTGTAATCTCTGATTTATATTAATAGAAATATCTTTTCCTGTCCAATAATGTGTATTTGAATGTATATTTTATACATGGGATTATGTCAAATGCTTATACGTTATTGATTATATATGCTAGAATAGATCTAACACCATGATATATAGAATGCTTTTATTGTTTACTTGTTGTTGAGGAAGTAATCTATCAATTCAAGCTGAAGTTGAAAAGCTCAACTTGGATCTACTTCAACCGTCCGGAATAAGGTATGAGGTCTGATCCTTTAGTGTTAGACATTTAATTTCTATTGCATATTGGAAAGGATTGATTTCTGGAGTCAAGCTATCTGGCCTTCCCGATGCCTTGAGATCACTTGGATTCGACCTTTCATTACCCCTTTGAAAAGATATATAAGGAACCCCTTGGTACATTGAAGGCATAAGAGAGAATTGAGAGCAAAGAAACTATAGTCCATTGTTGCTAGAACTTATGCTTGAGTCTGCATCCCTTTGTCCCTTGGAGCACTTTTGTTTTCTTCCCAAGCTTGCCTTTTGCTTGTGAGCTTACTATCGAGAGATGGAGGATTGAAGTGGTGGAGGCCCAAGTGGGGGATTTAGTTTCTCCGATTTGCATACGTGCCGTCAGAGGTTGTATCTTGTAATCTCTGATTTATATTAATAGAAATATCTTTTCCTGTCCAATAATGTGTGTTTGAATGTATATTTTATACATGGGATTATGTCAAATGCTTATACGTTATTGATTATATATGCTAGAATAGATCTAACACCATGATATATAGAATGCTTGTATTGTTTACTTGTTGTTGAGGAAGTAATCTATCAATTCAAGCTGAAGTTGAAAAGCTCAACGGGGATCTACTTCAACCATCTGGAATAAGGTATGAGGTCTGATCCTTTAGTGTTAGACATTTAATTTCTATTGCATATTGGAAAGGATTGATTTCTGGAGTCAAGCTGTCTGTTGTGGTACCCCAATCCATAGTAATTTCTCTCCGTAACACGCACGAGTCTCGGGTTGTAGTGCAGACAAATAACGATAGCTCCTACGTTTTACGACGCCCGAACATGTCACTAACCTATCACTCAAATTTCTTTACAATTTTAGACCTAAATATACCGTTAATTTTATCTAGATGATTAGGTGAATATTTGTGAAGTGTTATCTCCAATAATGCAAATTAATCTAAATGTAAATGCACTTTTTTGACTTCGATGAGAACTAACTAGGGTAAGGAAGAAACGTTTTTCTTTTATTTTCGACAATATACCAAAAGAAAGTTTTTTGTAATAATTAAAACAAGATCTAATAAAGAATGAAAATAAAGTCCTTTCAAACACAAAAAATCTTTCAAACAAGCACTCTAAAGTTTCTGAAAATGAAAGAAAGAAAACTAAGTCTCTAACATGCATGCAAAACTAAATTTTGCTACAATGTCAAAAAGACCTATCCTTCTAAATCACACATGCAAAATAGAAATGAAATTTTTGCAAGCATAAACAAGAGGAAAATAATATGATTCTTCTTGTATTTTTCTAGAAACTATGAGGCACACAAAGTAGTCTTTTCTAAAAAAGAAACTAATCTTCTAGGAAGAGGCTATAGGATTTCTTTTCAAAAGAAATTTTTTCAGATACTTTACTAAAAAACAAAATTGAACTATGTTTCCACTTTCATTTATGACAATGAAGAAGATAAAAAATTTGGATCTGATCTCAAACAGAGAATTAGACTCACAAAAACCAGTAAATTAGACAACAAGCAAGCAAGCAAACCACACCGAGAAACTTCAGAGAATAGGATAGTTTAAAAATTGAATGAAAAATTTCTTAAGCAAGAAATTTAAAGGCATACCTCAATGTGCTGAGGACCATTGCACTAGGACATCCCATGCTGAATCAGTGATTCTAGCCTTCTACACACAAGTGTCGTCGACGCTCTGTCAATTGAAGGAGAAGGCAGTGTCGACACTCTGAACAAATGAAGAAAAGGTGTCTCGGGATAGATCGATGCTATGTTAGCCAAAGGGAAATGCATCGCTTGAACAATATACTAAAAAAATTACAGGCCTGCAAGAGAAACCAAAAAATAATGAATTGGTATGAACAGGGTAAAACTACTCAAAAAAGAGGCAAAAAATCAGAAACATAAGATATATAGCTTACCTTGTTAACTAAAACAACTAAAAGGAGAGAGAAATAACCTTCATAGATGGAATGGTTACTGAAGTTTGTATATCTGACTAGATCTGCAATAGATTTGACTGGATTAAGTTTCCGCAATGGAGCCACCAATTTTGTTATCAAGAATTCTCAATCAATTTGGACACTTCTTGTTCCTATGCATTGTAAGTCACAACTACAGAACAAACAGACACAACAACATATCCTTTCCTTAAATAATCAAATCAACTAACATGAAAGACAATGTACCTCAACCTTAGATTCGTTTGTCTTCTTTCCAAAAGTCCTTGCAATGGTTCAGTACCTGCGAAATAGATCACAAGACAAACAAAAGGGATGAGATTATCATGATAATTTGACTATTCATATTGGTGATCAAGGAATCCAATAATATATAATTACAATCAATACAATCAAATATAGGAAAGGGAAGTGTCTTTGTATTAATATATGGATGATAAAGAAGTACAACCAAAAAGCCTTGATTTTGATGGCTTCGATCTCAACAAGAATGTCTGCAATCTCCTATGACTATGAATACCTCTCCAACCATAAGCTAACTCTACTCTGCCTCTGATTTATACTTCAAACTAGCAGCATAAGGGTACTTTTTCTATCCTCCTCCACTCTCCTCATGAAGGCTTCATTTATAGGCCTAGAACTCAAGAAATGACTTTGGAAAAAGGATAGAATGAGATCCCTATAGGTGAGGAAGGAGAGTTCCACCTATCCTAGGCATATAGGAACTAACCCCACGGAGGATTTTGCATGGAAGCTTCTAGAAGCTTATTTTTTCTCATTTTCTCACCACCAGCGCTCTTAGCAAAAATTACAAAGGTGCTGATCTAGGGTATTTTCCAAAGGAAGGAGACAACGACGCTTATGGGTCAGCTAAGACAGGTGCCACTGACGCTCTGTGCAAAAAAAAATTAAGGCGCTATCCTTTCTAGGTCTAGGAAAAAAGTGACCAAGGTGACCCAAGCCAAGCTTTCTAGGATTTTGAAAGGAAATGTGAAATTCTCATGAAGGCTGATAAGCAATGTGGGATTTCTAGGTGCAACAAGGATTCATGATAGGGATACAAAAATAAGGAACAAGGAAGGTTATGCTCGTTGAAGAATTGAAATAAGTTGGATAAGAAGGTGGAGAAATATAAAAAATAATAGTCCTTCCATCACCTCCCAAGGAATCAGTTCCTTATTTAAAATCCTTACCCATCATGCAATCCATTGGATTTTCACAAGAGCAAGGTATATGAGAACATAATCAGGGCATAAGTAAACCCATCCAGGTGGATAAAATACCTTGGAGGTTGGGTGTCGGATATGATCCAAATGCATCTAATATTGGAGAAAAATACTTTAAAGAGATATTTCAACCTCTAATTCACATAAACAAATACTGGGGACCTTTACAAAACCAAGTACATCCTCAACACATTTTATAAAGGATCAAACTTTTAATACTACAATAGTTCCCCATTGATTTGAGAAATAAAATACTATTGAAAAATAAGTGGTTGTGGTAGAAGAGAATGATGAGACATAAATATCCCTCATAGATGAACAAGTATTGGAACATCTAATTGTTGAAGAAGAAACTAGACAAAATCAACCATTGGTGTAATAGATGAGAACAAAAAATATACAACCAAAACAAGATGAAGGATTGATTTAAGAATAGCCACACTACTATCAAGGGAGAAATCATTCTCCTAGCTTAGAAGAGATCATCCAACTTGAAAAAATTAGTTTTGGCCAAGATCTTGTTACTATTCCTAGAGGTTTAGTAGAAACCAAAACAAAGGAAGGCCATTGATCAACCCATGCAAGAGGAACCAAAAAGTAATAGGGTCAACATAGGACCCAAATAGTCTGATAAAGAAAAATATATAGTATAGGAATACTTATAGATGTTTGAGGACATCCAACAAGAATCCAAGCACCTTAAAGAAACCCAACAAGAATGAGGTGTAATTCCCCGTATTTCATATCATGCATCCCTTTTTGAATTCATAATATTTTGTGTATTGTATCATTTGAAGGAACATCCAACATGCATGTCACTAGTGCTCTGCAAGAAAGAGGGAAATAAGTCATGTGGGAAAAATTTATACACTTAGTGAACATTAGAGACCCACTAGGGATATTAAAATGGGAGAAGAGAAAAAGGGTTGAAGTATAGAAGGAGGTTTAGTGTATTGAAAGCACAAGCAAGATATGAATTGATACCCAAATATGATCTTGTTACTAAGAATTTTTTTATCACTACATTGAAACCCCTGAACCCCATAAAATATATAAATAAAAGCANTGTATGTATGTATGTATGTATGTATGTATGTATGTATGTATGTATGTATGTATGTATGTATGTATGTATGTATGTATGTATGTATGTATGTATGTATAATACCTCTAGGTGGTATCAAATACTGAAGACTACAAAAAAAAGGTTGAATCCATCACTATAAAAAAAATTACTAAATTCCAGTGTGAAGGCTCTTGAAAATGAGAAAGACAAGATTCAAAGTACAATAATGGCGATGGGAAAAGTGAAGAAGGAAACTACAAAGGAAATTTCACTACTTAAGGAGAAATATGACAAGATAATTTCCTTAGAAAATTCAATTATGTCTCAATCTATCCTTGTGACTCAACATATAGTTGATGACCATCAAAAGCTCACTGAAGAGCTCAATGTTTTGAGAAAGGAGAATGATTCCTTGTGTGCAAAAAACATCAAAATGGATGAGTGAATTAAAGAGTTGGAAGCAAAAAAAGATTACATTGGATACCTTAGTTTCCAATTGGAAGAGGCTAACACCAAATATTTTTATTTGAAAAATCATCTCATAGAAACAAAGGAGAACTTGAACTTCACATCTTCTAGGAGTCAACACGTTACTCCTATAGATTATATATCATTTTTATAGTAGAGGATTGAATAACTTAATAGAGATCTGACATAATTGAGGACCAAGGTATAATACAATACTATGAATGTAGTTACAACTGAAGAGTTGGCTGAAAAGAGGAAGGCCACTCTAAACAACTAGGGATAAATTATTAGTGCAATAAAGAAAAAGGTAGATGATTAGAGAAAATATATTGTTGCACTTAAGGAGGGGATAAACAATTAAAATTATAGGAATAAAAAAACACAAGAAAAGGAGATAATAGTGATGACAATGATGGATATCAAGTGGACAACTTGAACTAAGGTGGCTAACAATTTTCTGGCATTAAGAAACCACCTCCAATTCTATTTAGAGTTTGAAATTATATTAAACAGGTGGTGAGATATCTTAGAAATAATGAAGTAGGCATCTAGTCTAGGTAAAAAACTGCTAAGGTATCCAAAGGAATCCTTATCCACAAAAGAATTGAAGTTTCTAATGATTAGAGATACGACAACTATATATATGAATAGAGAGACTAGCATAAAAAATTAAACGAACATTATCAAGATCGGGATGGAATAATAAAAAATGATACTTCACCCCTTATTTAAATATATGAATATGATGATCAATTATGGTCTCCCCTTCCCATGGGAGTATAGAATCAACTTACATCTGACCAAAGCATAGAAAGAATTTCTACAAGATACTATGCCTAGATTAACCAATGTGCTAGATAAGCCCACTATCCCTACCACAATAGATATTTTGAACCAATTGAAACCATCTATTTCTACATTAGATCTACTAAAAAGAACGATCTAGATCCTAGGGAATGTAGATTGTACACCCTATTCAAAATTGGACAAATCATTCCAAGTTGTGAATGGTGGAAAAATGATCAATCAATAGGGGATTTATTTTATGAGTACATTACATGATTTTGTATTGGATACAGAGATGAGGTAGGTACAAGTAGAAACAAAAACATATTCACAAAAACCACCTCAGCACAGGGTGTCGAAGCTTCCTAGAATGGAAAACTCCAAAAATCTAAGAGCTAAATTACCCTTGTTGGATCCTTCATTTTGATTGTACCAATACATGGAAGATAAGTGTAGTTAACAATGAAGACATTGCAAAAGCAAGTGTAGTGCAAGGACAAATTCATCACAAATACAACAACTTATAATTTTTTGGTTGGGAACCATCTTGACGTTATTAGAAATAGCTTCCCTAGTAAGTATAAAAGCATCTTACAAGGAGAGAAAGGTTTTTTGCTTAGTTTTGTTGTTGGTAATTAATGGTTGTTAATGCATTGTTGGTTGTTTCTATAGTTGTCGATATTATATCTTGTTGTACTAAGAATATCTGGTGATGGGTGAGGTAGTTGGGATTTATGGGTTCTATTGGTTTTTGCATATATAATTTTTGAGTATATTTGTAATGGAATGTATTTCATAGACTACGAATAAATGAAGAATGGATATAAAAGCCTGATATTGTATGATCTCCTTTGATAGAATAAATATATATGAAAATGTTTGTACCCTTTTCAATTTTTCTTTACATGTGTTATATTATGAATGAAATTCATATTTTCCATTTTCCATGTCTATGCTTATTGCACAACTCTGTTACTATGTGTTGGAAACTAATGGTTAGTATAATGAATATGTGTCATGGGAGATGAATATAGTCCATGATATAGACATATATTTCACCACATATATATAGGTAATCCTCCTTATCAAATACATGGCTAGGTAGTGCTTTGGGTGATACTTGCATCCCCCATGGGAGGATTAAAAGTGGTAGCGATATAGACTACAATGGCCCACTTTTTTTTCACCTATGAAAGAACCATGGTCTCATCCAGATTTTACACCAACAAATGGTTCCATAGACAAGACCTAGTTTTTAATAGGACCATGTTAGCTGCATAAATGCATTGATCCTAAAGAGTCAGATCCAGGATTGGTGGGAGAAAACTATATTGACTACAAGGGTGGAGTATATTTAAGATTCGAGAGTATATATTATACTAGGCACCTAAGTTTGATTAGTATGAGATCATGTGTTTTCAGTTCCATGTAACTCTATACAAGTGTTTGAAGGGATTTGCGAAAGGCCTAGAATATGAAGGGAAAAAAACTAAGAACCATTCAGTGGACCACATGATATTTAGAATATTGAAATTGGATTGATATCCCACTAACCCAACACAATGATTTCTAGGTATAAAACACCCTTACAAGGTATCTTAAATTTTTTTCACAAAAAATAACAAGTCAGTTTAAAAGGAAGAAAAATATTTTGGGAAAGGAGATCAAAGAATGTTACTGAAACAGATTCCACTATGGATTAAAGTTTGGATGGTAGAAGTCAGGTATTTATGCTCAATATTATCTACATGTATAAGTAAACACTAAACCATTGGGTCATAGGATATTTTTTAGAATCAATGACACACAGTTGCAAAAGATAGAAAGTAAGCTATATGAGAGGGGAATATCATGATCTTGAGAGGATCGAATGCATATTCAGGAAAGTGATGGAAGACACAGATACAGAATGCAAGGAAAATAAATGTCTAGCTAGAATATGAGTTGTAGAGTGGCCATAGTAATAAGGTTGGATGGATTGATTTGCAGAATATGAAGTGATGAGGATAATTGGTCAGCTCATGGTTAAAGGTGAGAGGCTTGTATGCCCAAGATATCTCAACAAGGAGGAGATGTTACATCTAATGAGAAAGAGGAAATAGAGTGTACATATGAGTTATAGAACTCAGTTTCATAGACTCATCCATCCAAATCATCCCAAGGCTATATTGTGGAATAGTCAGAGGTATTTAGTTCATTGAAAAATAGTGAAATGATTGAGAGTGAACACCCCTCTAGTGTGTAAGGAGAAATTGGAATCACCGACATCAATATGATTTTTTCTACACTCAAGATGCTTCTACATAAGATGTTAGTTTCCTTTTCTAATATCATTCTAACTTTACCTTGGTCTGATCAAATAAGTGGTAGTCTCAGCAATATACAAGTTGGTGCAGTAGTAAGTATAGGTAGTAGCATCAATTCAACCTTAGTCAAAAGTAGTTAGAACAATAATAGTTATCCCATATCCACCATGGCATTGAATACAATATTATAACCTGGTCCTAGAGGATTTATACTGGTGGGAACCCTAGTCGCTATGAAGTACCCAATCTTTTGGGGAAAATATAATGAAGATGATGTTGGACATCATTAGTTCTTATGTGAATCCATTTTAAACTCTAGGGGGACAACAACTGCTTTGAATATGATTGAATTTCAAACCACATTACGATGTAGAGCACTCTAGTGATATATGAAATTGGTAGAAAGATGTATTTCCAAAGCCCCACCATTGACATTACAAGAATTTAATTAGTTGTTTTTTGCTGAGTTTCAATTACCAAGGTCAGGAAAACAAGGGATTGCTAAACTAGGGAAAATCTAGAATATACAAGGAGAATCTACTTGGCAATATGCACAACATTTCAGAGATGTTTTGGAAAAAATATCATTCCATGTGCATCATGCACATCACAAGGAGTGGTTTATCCAGGGTCATTTTTTTTAAATCAAATTTTGTTATCAAAACATCATCGATTCACCAATAATTGCTTTGGAACAAGCAATGAAGATTGAAGTGATGGCTATTTACCCGGTTGGATCTTAGTGTTAATTTTTTAATAGTTATACTAGATCTGATAACATTGAGCATTGCAACATCATAACCTTATTCAAAAGGATCATTGAAAGATAGAAAAGTATAGCCACACAAAAGAACACAAATATTTATCCTGGGAAACCCTCATGGTGAAGAAAACCCAGCAAAACTTCCTTTGTATAAGATGTATCAAAAGTACAAGACAATACCCTAGAAAGGTGTGCCTTCTTTCAGTAGATATATATATATATATATATCTCCTATGTGATATACACAAGTGAGTGGGTGTTCAAATGAGGAACACAACTCCTCTATTTATACTCTTTATGTCACTTGAATCTTAACCTAACAAGCCATCCCCACTTAACTGGCTGTGCCGACTTCACTTAGGAATACTTAGTAAAATATTATATTATATTCATTAGGGTACTATTGACCCAGATTACAATGGAGGCTTTACCTCATGACTCTATGATAACGAATTGCAATAGCAACATACCGATAGAGGAATAATAACATCTCCCTTTGGGTATGTCATTAAAATACATTTAGAATATCCTTTGAAGTTACAATATTTCAACACTCCCCCTTAATGAGAAGGGTATTCTATTGACAACATCATGATCAAATATGGGAGTAAATAGAGAGAGAGCATCTACAACATAATAAGGGTGATACATCTATACATCATAGGAAGTTTTCAAAAATCATCAGTAACTAGAATAGTTACTCTTTAATGTCTTTAGTACTAGAACATCATCTTCTTCAACACTAAGTCTTTATTTTTTGTAGCACTCAATTGCTTGATCCTTTGCAACAACACTTATATCTTCCAATCCTTTGTAGCAAGACTTTTATTTTCTTGATTCATTGCAACAACATTTCGATATTCTTGATCATTTACAAGAGCAGTTCGATCTTCTCGATCCTTTGCAAAAACAATTTGATCTTCTCAATCCTTTGTAGCAGCACTTCGATCTTCTCAATCCTTGGAAGTAGCACTTTTATCTTCTCGATCCTTTGCAACAACATTTCGATCTTCTTGAGCCTTTTTAGGACAACTTCAATCTTCTCAATCCTTTTGGAGAAACACTTTGATCTTCTTGATCCTTTGCCACAACACTTTGATATTCTTGATCATTTGCAGTAGCATTTCTATCTTCTTTATCCTTCATAGAAGAAACACTTTTATCTTCTCGATCCTTTGCAGGATTTTGCACTTCGATCTTCTTGATCCTTCACAGTTGTACTTAGATCTTTTTTATCCTTCACCGCCATGCTATCTGCAGTATACATGATCTCTTTGTGGGATGATCAATCCCTATCACTTTAGGAAATATGTCCAAGGATGATACAATCCTCCACCATCCTAATCTCCCTTAACGAGGAGGGTCCATAGTATCGACTAGCTAAATCATCTACAATTGAATTTATATCTTGATCGCACCTAGATGCATGCTCTATTGTTCATAAGGATTCATCATAGAACATCCTGATCTTCAAATCGAGGACCACTCTTAAGTGAGTGTTATACTATGGCATCTACATACACATGTGGGAATGCTCTCCATACAAGAGTATTGTCTCCAGCTATAGATATTGACTACACCTAGGTGTTGACCCTCATCGTAGGACATCCTCAACTTGTTATAGCTAGGACCACTCCATGCGAGTGTTATTCTATGATGTCCATGAGGATTCATCATAGAGAATCCTTAGCAATAAAGAAAGTACCACTCCCAAGTGAGTGTTATTCTATGACATCTACATATAAATGTAGGTATACTCTCCATACAAGAGTAATGTTTGCAAGGAAGATATCAAACACACCTAAGTGTTAGCCCTACCATTCATAAGGACTCATCATAGGACATATTCAACATGAAATATAGCAACATTCGCAATCAAATGTTATACTGTGGTATCCACAAATGAATGTGGATACTCTTCGTGTGAGAGTAATGTATGAAGGGCCATCCTTAGATAGTAAGGACCACTATCATGAACAAAGTGTTATACCTGCGAGACCATCCTCAAGGGAGGATACTATAATCCACAAGTGAATGTCAAACCTTGTCACTTCAAGCATACTTCCTCTTTCATACTGGAGTATCACTATCATCAATGATAGTCTCATCATCACTCCCCCTTTCTAGGGAGGATCTATATCAACCTGCTCCTCCATTATCCGAGGAGGGTTCATATCTTCGACTTGTTCTTCCTTTCAGAGGAGATTCCATATCTTCGACTTGTTCCTCCTTTCCAAAGAGAGTCCACATTTTTTAATTGTTCTTCCTTTCTGAATAAAATCCATATCTTTGACTTGTTATTCCTTTTCGAAGAGACTCTGTATCTTTGACCCGTTTCTAATTTTCAGGAAGGGTCCATATCATCATCGTTCCTTCTATGAGGAAAGTATGTATCATCATCATTGTTCCTCCTTGTGAGGAAAATATGTATCATCATCATTGTTCCTCCTTGCAAGGAAGGTATTCGTCATCATCATTGTTCCTCCTTGCGAGGAAAGTATTTTCAAACTACACCAATATTTTTCCGAAATATTGGTCAACACATCAACAAATTTCTCAATAGTAATCACATACTGGAGTTGTATAGATCCCTTATGTACCATATCCCTTATGCAAAATATTGTATTTCTATGTGATTTGATTTATCATGAAAAACATGATTCTCTGTCATCTTTCTATAACTCTGGTTGTGACATAAAATCATAGTGATATCCAAATCTAGATAAAATAGTCCTGACATCATTTTCTAAATCCATATCACTTCACAACTAGAAAATCAAGATGTTATGTACTCTTTCTTTAACCATGATGAGAGAAACACTAGATTGTTTATGATTCATCCATGAGATCATGGTGGATTCCAAATAGTATCATCCACATAAGGTGTCCTTTCTGTTTGCGACACTTCCTACCCAATATGAATCCATATATCCATACAATTTGTAGTCATGATCTCTATCATAGTATAGTCCATAGTCTATTGTACCCTTTAGGTACCTCATCACATGCTTTGCAGTTATCAGGTGAACCCATATAGGTTTAACTAGATATTGAATTAAGGTGTTCATAAAAAATCATATATTTGGCCTTGTATTCATCAGATACATCAATGACTCAATAATATGTCTGTACTCAGTCATACCCACTAACTCCGATGACTCATCAGATAAAAACTTCAGGTTGGTCTCCATAGATGTGTCCATGTCTTTACAATCCAACATTTCTACTGCATACTTTCCCCGATTCAGAAATATTCCTTCTGGGATCCACCAGACTTCTAGCCTAAGGAAATAGTGCATCAATCCAAGATATTTCATCTTGAATTCTCCATCTAGCTTCTTCTTTCTTTCTGTGACCTATTTCTCATTTCCTGTCAAAAATATAGCATCCACATACAACAATAGTATGACAGGTTCATCATCCATAACCTTGAGGTAAATGTTTGGATCAAATTTACTTTTGGTACATCCCAGGATTGTCAATAAGCTATCTATTCTTCCATACCAAGCTCTAGGAGCTTGCTTCAGTCCATACAGATCCTTTTTCAACTTATATACATGATTCACTCTATCTTCGACTTGAAATCCTTGTGGTTGTTCGATGTAAAACTCTTCCTTAATCATACCATTCGGGAAGGTTGTCTTTACATCCTTCTGGTGTAGATCCCACTTCATCATGGAAGCAAGTTCCATGAGGTTTCTGATTGAAGTGTACCTTTCTACGACAGAAAATGTCTCTTCATAATCAGCTCCCTCTCTCTGAGAGAATCCTCTATCCAAAATTATTGCCTTGTATTTTTCAATACTTCCATCAGCAACATGTTTTATCTTGTAGATCCACTTGTAAGATACCACACTCTTTCTTTCTGGTTTGTGTACTATATCCAAAACATCATTCTTCATTAATGAATGGTATTCTTCCATCATTTATTCTACCGTGAGTTCATCCTATCAGGTCATCAACACATTGCAGTCTTCCACATTCAACCTTGAAGGATGGAACCCACTTTACTATTGGTAAATCCTTAGTCCATCAGGAATTTGTCCATCATGTTGTATAATTTTGCACTTGGATATCTTCTATTGTCACTCTCTCTGAGGTGGAGCATCATCCTCCCTTTGCATTCTGTACTGGGTGACAGGTAGCATCCTCTGATATTGATATTTTATGTATTCTTCACAAGTTATGAGATACCAAGATCCTTTATCTTGAACTTTGTTGAAAATTTCATCTTAAACCCATCTGTGAGCTTGTTATCTTCTATAGGTTTCCATCTTCAACCTTGTAGCAAAGGTTAAGATATTCATCACTCTATGCGATCTTCAAGATCCTTGTGTAAATAGATGTGCTTATCTATGGGTTCCTTTTGAGATCATACAAATCCTATTCTTCTAAGGTGGTTCTTTGCTCGATATATACTTCTACTTTACTGGAGAATTGTGTTTGGTCAATAGAGTATGTCATGCCATAGTCTATTCCCTCTTTATGAGACAAACAACAAACCTTGATTTGTATACTTGTTATTTTAGATCCATATGGAAGACAATATGGACTTCCCTTCAAGTCTCAGAATCATATCCTAGGCATCATTCCCCATGATCAACTGTTACTCTTTGATCATAGCTTCTTCCATAGTTGGAAGGGTCTGCATCAATGATGTCACTCAATTGTGCAACATAAATAGAGTGTATCTGAGGCCTCTTACTTTAGTTTGGAAGTCCCGCCAAAATTTTCTTCATCTTGAATTATCTCTCGTGCCCAAGATGGTCTTCATCTCTTGAGGTGGATCTACCTCTCTCTTATATTTTCCTGGAGCTCTTTGTTTTGTCATGGTGTCTTTGACCATGGGAACTTTAGGTTCATATTCATGTATGTTTATTGGAGTGAATATTAAACTATCATCACTTGTTCTTCAGAACAAGTCTCATCTTTCTTTTCTTATAGGAAGTTGTACATGACCTTTCCTACAAGTCACATACACCAGTTTCATGGTTAGAAACATATCATAGTACATTAGATAATGACATATTCTTATTCATAACAATACAATCATGCAACTATTTTAGCCAATACAACATTCATCCATATCTCACAGAAACTTTCCTGATGCCTTCCATCTCTACCATAACATCATTGATATTGTGCATGAATCCAAGATGTCAGCAAAGAGGTTTCATTCTAGATAAGTAGCAACAGAGTGTTGTATAGCACCATGGGATACTTACCCATAACATGCATATTAGTAGTATACTGTCATTAATGCAAACATTCTATCATGCATAATACACAACATATATAGGAAAGAAAATTCAAATACTTATACTTTTTGTTTAGTAGATTCCTTTTTTTGCTTTGTCTTAATATTCTTCTGGATATGTAGTTTCTTCTTTGACCAATGAGATTGCTTCAATCTGATGCTTACTCGAAATATTTTTGGAATACTACTTCTGGTGGACCTAGGGTTTAACAAAGAAACCCTAATTCTTCAACTTAGCTATATTTCAAATCTTATTGGATATAAATATGCACCTTGTCAAGGAGAGCTGTACAGCATACTCATTTTCCCAAAACTGTGATCAGAACTACAAAATACCCGATGCCCTAGTTTTCTTCAATTTCTTCTCCATAATTATCTGATCTTGTTTCAATTGCATCTCCAAAATTCCTACTCCTTTGATTTTGACACTTTTAACTGAGGTATCTTGGTATGTCTTCTTTCCAAACCATTGGTTAGAGCATAATTAGTTTCACCAATTGGGACTGATGCGAATTTTCCCAAGGTGACTTATTTTAGTACTGTTCAACATAGAGAACTTGTAAGACTTTGACATGTCATTGTTTCACCTTTGGGGTCTGAAATGTTTACCACATAAACTAAATTCTGTGACCTATCTATAAAATCTTTCAAAATTTTGTTTGGACCTTCCTAGGATGAGATATAGAAATTCTCCCTAGGTCACAAGTTTAAGGCTGAATCTTGGGAGAGGATGGAACCTTGAGTTGGAGGAATCATATCTCCTATATTGTATCAAATATGAGGCTGAAAATTTTACAGACAGTACATAAATATTTGATCTTTGGTTTCTAAATGTTTCGACTCCTAATCCTTCTCCAATATCAATATATAGAGAAAGTCCCAAAATGACTAATTTTAGTCTTCTAGGGTTTTCAAGCATGAAACCCTAATCTTCAATACTTGTAGCTGTAGCAATGTTTTAGCTGCACAAATACTTATTTCATGGTATCTCTAATAGCATGTTAAGTTTTTAATTCTTATACTGTATCTGATAATATTTATCATTATAACATCGTTACCATATGCAAAAGGATCACTAAAAGATAGACAAGGACAACCACACAAAAGAACACAAAGATTTATCCTAGAAAACCCTCATGAGGAAGAAAACCCAACAAAAATTCCACTGTATAATATGTATCAAAAGTACAAGACAATACCCTAGACATGTGTGCCTTCTTCGAACAGATATATATCTCTCTCTCCTATATGATATACACAAGTGAGTGTGTGTTCAAATGAGGAACACAACTCCTCTATTTATACTCTTTCTTCACTTGAATTTTAACCTAACAAGTCGGCCCCACATAACTGAGTGGGTTGACTTCACTTAGGAAGACTCAATACAATAATATATTATATTCATTAGGGTACTATTGACTCGGCTTATAATGTAGGATTTACCTCATGACTATATGATGACCAATTAGAATAGTAACATCCCGATGGAGGAATAATAACATCTCCCTTGGGGTAAATTAGTAAAATACATTTAGAATATCCTTTGAAGTTACAATATTTCAACATTTAGGTGGAAAGCTTATCTTCATTGCTTGTTCCAAAGTAGTGATGAATCAATGAATTGTTGCTAGTTACCCAAGTGGATATTAGGTG